>JBBYHL010082106.1:0-36394 GCA_038381835.1 Adansonia madagascariensis | reverse complement strand
TCATGCTTTTAAGCCAATATTAGAATCATGTTTAATTATATATGACATTTAAGTTCCCTAAATTATTATTTAACTTATATAGAGTGAATTCCTCAGCCATATAAATGTTTAATGGCAATAGCAACAGTGAATCATAGAAGAGCAAAAATATTGAAATTTAAAATAAGGTAATCGTAATGCATGAGAGTAATACATTAAAGAAAGTCAGGTAAAGTAATCGTAATGCAAGAGCGGAATACATGAAAGAGAGTTAGATGCCCTAATGGTAATGCATGAGATTAATATATGAAGGAGAGTTGGGTAAAGGTAAAAACATATGCATGAAAGAGTTAGGTACGGTAAACATAATGCATGAGATTAATATATGAAAGAGAGTTGGGAAAGGTAGCTATAATGCATGAGAGTGAGCTGGGTAAGGTAAATATCTTGCATAAGAGAGAAGGGTAAACCAGTCTAACTTTGCGAACAACGGCCTTAGTTTACGCTTCTTAGCTTAAAGGATTCGTGACCTATAGAAAAAAATGATTCATCTAAATTGTAGAAAAAAGAAAAAAAATAAAATGCTGATGCAACCAATTAACTGAATAACATAAATTCAAATTACACTTGTCTCACTTTATTTTCTTTTCAGTTTTCTTCTCTCTTATCTTAATACTCTTACTACTGCTTACCAATCTCCTTAAACAATTCTGTTCTATGATCCTTGTTCGTTGGAGATCAGCCCAACTCATAATTAATAGTCCGTACCTCATCCCTTTTCATTCCCTTTCCAATTCTCTTGTTCCTTCTCCTTCCTCATTTTGTCATCATTTTTGGTCCCTCTGTAAACTGCTCTAGTTGTTTTTTCCTTTCTTCCTCCCATTTGCTTTTCCAAGTTCCCAAAAAAAAAAACATGAAAAGCACTGGCCAAACCAAAGAGCCAAAACTATGCGGTCGTTGGTTAGTTGTTAGTTCCCATTCACATATCTTTTCCTTATCCATTCAAGGAATCGAAAATAATAGGTAAAGGTTTGTGATTTTCTTTTTATTTAAAAAAAATCAATGTTTAGGATTTGCTTAAGGAAACTAACATGTTTTTTCAAGCTTGAACTTAAGTTTGGTAGAATTCTTTGAAAATTCTGTTAAAGATTCATGTTGGCATGGCGTCTTTGGGGTTTAGTGTTAGTTAATGGTATTTTTGATTGAATGCAAACAGCTTCGTTTTTTTTCATTTTGAAGGTAAATAGTGTTCAAATTCAATTCGTGCTGGTTTCAAATAGAGGTCAAGAAGAGAGGTTGCGGATTGGCTTATGCAGGGTTCTTTTATTGAAAGAGGAAGCGTTGCAAACAAGTGAATAGAATGATGCTAGAAGATGACGAGGAGGAAGATTGAAGCAGACACTGGAACACTAAGTGCAACAATAAATTGTGGTTGGTAAGGTGGGGTAAAGTTGAGTATGGCTGAAAAGGGAATTAAGGAGTGAAAATTGCAGAGAGAATTTAGGATAAGAAATTTGACAAGTACCTAAAAAGTCCCCCAATGAATTGTAAAGACTCCTACTTATAGGTTATAAAATAGGAGTTACAGATAAGGTTATTTAATAGGTATAATGGGGAAAATTGTAAGTTACTAAGTATTAATATTTTATTTAATGGAGATTTAGTTGTTGCTTGTAATGTTGGATAATTAACAAGAATTCACTACTTGTTCTCAAAAAAAGAGATAAACACTCATGTTTTGGTGAAAGGTTAAGAGGAAACCTCTTGACTACCTCTATATCTGATCAACCATGCTAAACTCTCCAAAAACATCTTAGTAGTGAAACTAAGCCAAGAACGCTGCCATATTTTAGGGTTACTTCCACTTTTTCTACTTGGATGAAATGCCTTTGTAGAATAACTCTAAGCGAAGGTGTTTTCCATGAAGGTGTTGTTATGTAAATAAGTTGTTCTAAATGATGTTATTCGGTGATGGTGTTATTCTAAATAGGAGTTGTTCTGGATAGAAGTTATTATGAACAGGTGCTGTACTAAATAGGTGTTGATTTGAACATAGGTTGTTTTGAACAAGAGCTGTTATGAATAGGAGGTGTTCTAAACATGAATTATTCTATGCAAATGTTATTCTTTATAAGAGCTATTTTGAATAAGAGTTGTTCTAAATAAGAACTGTTCTCTAAAAAAACTATTTTAAACTAAAGTTATAATGAAGATAAGCTATTCTGAACGAGCGCTATTCCGAATAACAGTTGTTTTGAACAAGAGATATTCTAAATAATAGTTATTAAATAGAAGTTGCTCTGAACGAGAGTTGTTCCAAGGAATAATTGTTCTAAACAAGAGTTATTCTCAATAATAGTTATTCTGAATAAGAGCTATTCTAAAAGAGAGCTTTTCTAAACTAGAATTGTTTTGAACAAGAGCCATTCTAAATAACAACTATTCGAACATCAGCTATTTTGAACAACAACTATTCTAAGCAACAGAATGTTTTGAGCAACAAATGTTTTGAACAACAAATACTTTGAAACATGAGCTATTCTAAACAATAGATGTTCTGAACAATGGTTGTTATTGAACAAGGTGTTTCCAAAGAAGAACATTTGGTGAAGCAGTGTCGATGAAGTGATATGGTTACATCTTCTAGGTTACATTTGCAATTTGGAAGCACAATTGCTTGTGAAACAATTTTATTATTATTTGAAAATAGTGTGTAGTCAAGATCAAATATTTACATTTTGCCTTGCATGAGAATCCTTGTCGAAAAAGTTTTAATGCAAGAAATAAAAATAAATATGAAACATATAGAAAATTGTAATAAATTAATCATAATCTCATAATTTGCAAATTGATGATGTGAGGCTGTTGTTAGTATATGATCTAGAGCCAATCGGCTTGGATTAGTCATATTAGTTAATAATGCAAACCAATCACTTAGTTTAGTGATACAAGGTTTTTGTTTAGGTTTATAATATGATTGACAATCATAAACTACTAATTAAATGAAGTCGCTGTAACATATTTGACCTTGCAAAGGAATTGTTATGAGTTACAATTATGGGATCCTTATGCATCAAAGCTGTGTTTCTAATACAATCTCTAGTCATTGTATTGCCAAGAAGGGGCATTGGCAATGCTCAAAGAATAGCATGTTGTTATGCTTTCTTTCTTGTAAAGTAAGCAATCGATCTCATGTGTAGAAGTAAATGGGATACTTAGGATGGAATGTGGGTGTTTGTTTTGTAAAAATATGTTTATTGAACATGGCTCGTGTGAGAGCTCCATTTGGTATTACACTCAAGTGTCAATGGAAATGTTCTCATGTGCCAGTTGTGCAATTAGTCCCCTGACTTGTGATACCATTTTGGTTGAGAAGTGCCATGCTTTGATTCCATCTAAAAGGGTCCACAATAGATGGATGCCTATGGTAGGGTGGTTTTGGGTGTAACATGAAACATACAAAGGTGGATGAGTGTTCCAAAGAGGATTCACCACTTTAAGTGACATTAAAGATATATCTCATTTGTTCTTAGCTTTGGTTAACTTGATAAAGTCATTGGCCAACGCATGATGAATTTAGAAAAAAAATATTTCTCTAAATTCATAAGGTTAACCATAAGCTACAGGAACTAATGCGGATTGATACATGAGTAGACACTGCACCATGCTCATGTTCTTTCTAGGATATTTGGTGAAGGACTAAATTACATTGTAAGACTGATTATGGGAAAGTTTCTTTAAGGTCATATTGATTCTTTAACATTTGGGTGGTCATGATGGGTTGCTAGATCCTGCTATTGATCTATGAATATAATTAATGAGATTAATTATATTAATTGCCAACATGTTGGGAACCTAATGGGTCACTTATAATAAGATTATCTATTGGATTGAAATCGAGATTTAATTAAGTATGATTTAACTAAATAAAAAATATAATGAAGAGAACTTAATTGGATTAGTTTATTTGAGTATTATTAAAGACATAAATTAGATTTTTGAAATCTAACAAGAGATGTCTTAATATGGCAGTAAAGATAAGAATGTCTTATTAAGATCATGTCTAATAGTAGGCATATAAATAGGGATATCTTGGTTTTAGGCCAAATAATTATTTTTGACAAATTAAATAATTATTGTATAATTATTTAATAATATTTACATTAAGTTAGCTGTTTTACTTAGGTGAGAATTTAATTGAGGATTAAATGTTCTTGCATATAAATAGAGATTGGCCTAAAAGTCCTAATTATTAAGTCAAATGGGCCTTGTTTTGAGCAAATTCTATTTGAACTTGATATGAGTTAGGAACAATAGTGATAGGCCCTATTGGTGTTGAATTAGGCTAAGATATTAAATAGTTAATGCTTGGGCCTAATCATAAATAAACTAGGTAAAAGAGTTTTACTTGTATCTTATGAAAACACCAAAGGTGGCACCACCTATTAGGTTTAATAGGAATGGGTTCAGTTGAACCATTAAGCCTAGCTTAATTTTAGTTGTATAAATATACATCTATAAGAGCTTTTAGGTTGTTAATATACTTTTTGGCTAGTAGAAAACCTTAGGCACTATTTCTTTAAATCTCTAAGCTAGGTTGGCGCAAACCCTAGCTTTCCTTGCAACTCCATGTGCCACCTTCATGTTTAATGATCTAGAATTGTTCTTAATATGAAAAAGCTGAGAAAAATTGTTTTCTAGCATCAGAAAGAATAGTTGCCACCCATAGGAGGCAAGATACTGCTTTTGCCATAGCTTTACGGCTTCCTTGCAATTTTATCTCACATTCTTGTGACTTTCTTGCAGCTTCCTAGAGCTATTCTTGGTTGTGTGAGATTGAAAGCAACTGTATCCAAGCTTTTGGTTAAGTCTTCTAAAGCCTTCTAACTAGCACCAAAGAACCACTGGACCTTGTAAAGGCTTTAATAAACATCTGTGTGGATCAATGTTAGAGGCAGACGCTTGTGCTGCTTGTAGCCTTAAAGAGGGATCGAAGTAACCAAGCCATGGCAACAATCGTGCAGGGATTAGCACATATAAAGTTATGAGTCTCTTAATAGGTAAAATCTTTATTAGATATGTGCTTTAAATTACCAAAATCGGCCACATGTGCATCTCCACCTAAGATCCTGAAGAAATCCAAATATCTCTTTGTTTAATTCCACTGCATATGTTTAATTTATATTAAATATTTTTTGTTTATTTTGATAAGCACGAGCTCAGAATTTCCCTTCAGCTTTTCACTAAAGTCATGAAAGAAACATGTGACGTAAAATATAAAAAAGTAAAAAAAATTTATTATTCTCAGTTTACTACCCTTGCATAGAAAATCTTTCGATGAAAATTATAGAGTTTTCCATGCATAAAAAGGATGTTCCATTGTAAAGTGTTTTGTATAGAAACTTATGTATTTTAAATTAAATTATAATAGCAAAATGTTGCACCTTAAAAAAAGTGGAAAAATAGTAAAATCCTGCACTATAAAAAAAAGGTAACAATAGCAAAATATTAAAAAAAAAGGAACAACAGCAAATGCTATGCCTTAAAAAAATAAGGAACGAACACTGTGCATCATGTTACACAATACAACCTGCATAACATAGCATTTTGCGTCTCACAATTGTGATGTTGTGTGCATTATATTGTGCTTCATAATGCTATAAAATAGTGAAAAACTTTATTTTAGTGTTTAAGTATTTCTTAAAATATCATAAAGGGTACAAAAAATGAAAAACATCTTTTAAAGAGTAAGAAATGCCACTTAAAATGGTGCATGATAAATCTTATTAGGCTGATTTAAAAATGTTCGAAGAGAAATTTTCGAGCTAGTAACATATGATATGCTCTTTTAAGAAAATAATTTTTACAATGAAGCGTACATTTTGATGAAATTTTTCTTAAAAAAAAAGAAACGAAGGAAAAAAAAACTTCTGATGTTGTACAAGATTAGAAATGCAGCATTTCTTGAAAGTGGCACATTGGAAGCATTTTAGGATTTTTTATAAGAAACGTTTTTTGAGAAGCATTTCTTAGAGTACATAAGAAAGGTGTTCCTTTAAAAATATATCTCACATTGATGTATAAATTTGCTTGAAACATTTCTTAGAATAATATCAGATGAAAAATATTTTTTAACATATTACATATGAAAATTTCTATAAAGATAGTAAGACGAGACTATATAATTAACTTTTCTTTCAGAAAAACTTGTATAAGAGTGATAGAAGTGGTTCTCGAGATTGCAACAATACATTTTTGTTTTAGGAATATGTTGTATTTGAGAATGATGCAAGTGGCATGTGTGACCATAATGATCAATTTCTCTTTAAGAGTAAATTTGTATGTGATTTTTATAGAAGTAACGCATGAGACCTCAATGATCAACTTCTTTTTTGAGAAAACTTTGAGCTTCAGAATGATGGAAATGGCGCATATAACCATAACGATAACTTTTCTACTTGAAGAGCATACATTTACATATGTCATTTTGTCCAGGTTTGATTTTAAGGCCTATGTGAACTAGAGTTTGATAAGTGGGTTCGGGAGTCTGTTATGTGTGAAGAATGATTAACACCCCTTCAACGCCTTAGTCCATTTAGTCATAGATTATCTCAGTTTTTATTTTCTTGACTTTAATTTGTCACTATTTTACCATAATCCCCTTTTATATTGAAATGAATTTTGGAAATAATAAACCTGAATTTTTGCATAAATTTGGTTCCATTATGCCCCCGACTAGCAAGGAAGTGAGAAATAGAGTTTTTGCTAAAATGATCTTTGGGCTTGTTTTGAAAAAGGTACTTTAGATTGGGCACCACGAAGGCCTTAACTCTAAGTATTACCTTGATGATTTTTGTAAAATTTTTAATTTAAAAAATATGGATGCACATTTATCACAAACAAAGGAAAAATGTTAGTGCTCATGAAATCATCAATGAATAAAATAAAAAAGTCAATAAATAAACATAGAATAAGGAGGGTCAGACGAAAGTGCATTAAGACATGAAAATCAAAGATAAGTTGAAAAATCTAGGACAAAGTGGGTGAGAGAAAAGCTTATTTTTTGGGTAGAGGCTTTGAAGAATGAGTTTGAAAAACCTAGGTTGATGAAAAATTTTGAAAAATGAGGTATTTTGTTATTTTTGATAAAATGGTGGATTTTGATTTAGAGTTGGGGGAATTTCTAAAAAGCTCAGATTGATTTGTTTTAAATGATTGAGTCTTGATTCAAGCCTAAAGAAACTCATACATAACTTATGATCCTATTAGGGCAGTAATTAAATTTATTCTAAGGTATTTGAATACCTCAGAAGAGTAAATACGAGGTGATCACTAATTTAACCAAGTGCTAAAATAGGGGACATCATTATGCTATTAAGCTTCCTGCTTTTATTCTAAGCTCATCTGAACCCTAAACGGGGCAAACAAGGTATCATTGGAAAGGTCACTTAACGAGATTTAATCTAAAAATAGTAAAAAATTCTTAGAAAATCACTTCTTAGGAGAAAATAATTTTTAAAGTTGGGTTCGTGCGTCACTAGCAACAAGTGCAGCGGAATTAATGTAGCAAACTTTCAAAAATTGCCCTTAACTCATTCAAACTTAGTAAGTCACAAATGATGCATACTGAAAAAGGAATTTAATGAGGTTTAATCTATAAAAATAAAAAAAATTCCTAGAAGATCGATTTCTAGGAGAAAATATTTTTTGTACTTAGATTTATTTCAGTATTGATAGCAACGGTAGGGAAATAATGTAGCAAATTTTGAAAAATTATGTCGAACTCATTTGGACTTGGTAAGTCACAAACGATAATATCATCAAAAGAGAATTTAATGATGTTTCATTTAAAAATAATAAAAAATTCTCAAAAAGTCATTTCCCAAGAGAAAATAGTTTTTTAAAGTCAGACTAGTTTAGCATTGGCAGCGAGTGTAAGGAATTAGGCCTCATTTGTTTTATATCTAGAAATGCCTTACTCAATATGAATGTGAAGAAAGCCAAGAAAAATGATCCAACAAGAACCTATATATGTCATTATAGGCTTGGACATGTCACTAAGACTTGAGAAGCCAAGTTATATAAACAAGGCTATGTTGACCCATTTGATTATGAATCATTTAAAACATCTAAATGTTGTCTACTTGACAAGATGACCAAGACTCCCTTCACTAGTAAGGGTAAAGGGTTGGTGATTTATTGGGACTAGTACATTTAGATATATGTTTACAAAGTCTTGAGGCAGCAAGTAATTAGATTACAAAATTTTATAAAATAACTTATAAATATGGTAGCAGAAACACAACAATAAAAATAATCTGAGATCCCCTAAACATGATCGTCTTGCTAGATATTAATTAATAGATCAAGAAACATAAAGAACTATTCAAGATTCAAACATACCTCATTGAGAAGGCTTTTAGCATTTCCATACCCAATTGCAAGAAATATTAAGCCCGATTGTTGTAAATCAAAGTTTGTCCAAGCGTCCAGCCTTTAACAATTATCCATATGAGTGACCCTAAAAACCTTCAATAAAGAAGAGACTTTGTTGTTGGTAGCTGTGCTAGTAGCTTTGATTTCAATAAATCTTCTTTTGCACTTAGAAGACCTTGATTCAATAATCAAACAAAGAAGAAAATAGATTTTCTTCTTGTTCTAATGGAGATTGCGTAATATCCCACAGAGTTATGGGAGAGATATCCTAACTCCTTTTTATGGTCTTCTTGGCCGAATTCTAAAGCCTCCAATTATCTATGATGGACAACAAACATGGGTTTATATAGCCTAGGGTTTAAAATTTTAGTTTCTAAAAAATTATAATTTTGCCCTTTGCACATATATACTTATTCAAATTGAATCTAAGTAACTATTACTTGTATTAGGCATAAAAACCCAATCTCAATTTAATTTCTACTAATCACCCTTATCTGAATGACCCATTAGGCCCCTATCATATTGGCGATAAATATAAAATAGCTTAATAAAGAATACTTCATATTTATAGATGAAGATTGGCATTTAGCAATATGTCATCGCCACCCAACATGTAGGAAGTGTTAATATGGTCTTAACAAGCCCTTCAGTGTTCAGTATCTTAGTGTAATAAATATCTTTTCATTAAATATCATACAGTTAGCAAGAGCATGATTTAGTGTATGCTCTTAGCCCATTCCATATTAGCATGCAACCCTTATGTGTTAACTCCATAATCAAAATTACCATGGCTAAGGACTTTGAGTTAACACTGGCTATGTATATGTGAGATATGTCCCTTCGTATCACTTAGGGTGATGAATCCTCTGTGGACCACTCATTCACCTACCATATGATTCATGCCATACCTAAAACCACTCGACTATAAGCTTTCATCTATTATGGACCCGTTCGTGATGGAATCAAAGCATGACACTTCTTATATGAGATAACTTGGTGTCACAAGTCTAAGGATCACTTACACTACTAACACATGAGAGTATTTCCATATATACTTAAGTGAAATACCAAATGGAACTCTTATAGTGGGTCAAGCACCCATATGATGTCCCTAAGTATCTCTATACTTCAATTTACGAGATCAGTTACATGTATCCTAAGGGTAAAGGCTTACATATGCCAGTCTTTGTGCATTGTTAATGCCCTACCTTGACAACACGATGACCAGGAATGTTTTAGAAACATTGCTTTGATGCATAGGGATCTCATAATTGTAACTCTTTACAATTCTCTTGCAAGTCTAATATGTTTTATGGGCTTTATCTACATAGGTTATTTATAAGAATTATATAATTAGACCTTATAGATAAAGAAATACCTTTATAACATTAATTAAATATAATATTTGATTACATGAAATCACTAAATGATAATGCCTTACAAGCCACAATGATCAGCTTGGAGGGCTTACACCAATAGTATGTAGGCATACGAATACCATGGCTAAGAATCAGTGTTCATTTCTATTTTATTACCTTTACCAATGATCACTCTAGGTACGGTTAGGTGCACTTATGAAGTATAAGTCCAAATCTTTTGAGAAGTTCAAAGAGTTTAGGGTTGAAGTAGAGTGAAGGCCTTGTAAGATATTCTAGCTCTTAAATCTGATCAAGAAGGAGAATATTTAAATCAAGAGTTCTTGGATCATTTGATAGAATATAGTATACCCTGTCACTATGGACTCTATTTGGAACTCCACAATATAAAAGAGTGTTTGAAAGGAAAAATTAAACCTTACTTGACATGGTTTGCTCGATGATGTCTAAGGCAGACCTTTTGTTATCCTTTTTGGGATATGCCTTAGTAATTATCGCTTATTTTTTGAATAGGGTTCCATCTAAATCACTTGATAATATGCCATATGAGATATGGTATGGTAAAAGACCATTGTTGTTTTATCTTAAGACTTAGGGCAATTTTACTTATGTGAAGCAAAAAATGTCTAACAAAGCTTGGAGCTATATTAGACAAAAGTAAGTTTGTCTCGTATGCTAAAGAAACTTGCGGACACTACTATTACCATCTAGTTAAACAAAATGTGTTTATTTCAAAACATGTTGTCTTTCTGGAGAAAGAGTTTTTACTAGAAGAGACTAGTAGGAGATAAGTTAATCTTGAAGAGGTTTAAGTACCATAAACTATCACATCATGGAATTTGAGTTTAGGGATGAAGCATTAAATGCTCAACCCAAACTCTAGTAACACAAATACTCCACCAATCTAGTTTGACCAGGCAAGCTTCAAAGGGATATAGTTTCCTGTGGAGTAAGAAGATAAATGGGCAGTGCTATGCTTATGACATATTACTCACGAGAAATGACATATGTTGCAGACCATTGAGTCTAACTATCCAAACAATTCTGTATGAAGGATTTAGGAAAAGCTACATTTATTTTGAGAATTAAGATCTATAGTAATAGATCTAAACCATTGTTTGGCTTAACCCAATCCTCTAAGATAAGCAAGGCATTAAAGAGTAGATACCAAATAAATCCTGATGAAAGTCATTAGATTATTATGAAGAATATCTTAAAGTACTTAGAAAGCGCTATGGATATCCTTTTGGTCTTTGGAAGGGTTGAACTCCTTGTAAGGGATTACACTGATGTTATTTTCCAATCAGATTGGGATGATTACAAATCATAAGACATTATATTTACCCTAAAAATTGCTATAGTTAGTTGGAAAAGTTCCAAACATGAAATGACTAGAATCAACTACTGAAGTTAAGTACATCTCTATATATGAGGTTGCAAAAGAGGTTATTTGTATGAATAAGTTTATTTGATGAACTTGATGTGGTTTCTAGAATTGTTGATCCAGTACCACTCTACTGTGATAAAAATTATTTAATTTAATTTCCATTATTTCAACATATTACTTCATATTATATTATTTTAATAATTAGTTTAGTTTTTAACTAATTATTTTTTTGGTATGATCGATTAGTGTTAATTAAGAATTGTTCATGCCAAACTATATTGATTTTGGTGAGTTTCAGATGTTGAAAATTTTAGATTTTTTTTGCATCTCATAGCTGCTATATTTTTAATGATTGTTCAACCTTGAAATGATCAAGAATAGTTCTTGATGTTGAGAGAAAAATCATGCATCAGAAAGGTAAAAATCATTGTAGTTTGATGGCAAACTTTAGTTCAGCTGTTGTGCATGCATGGAGCAACTTAGAGCTACTTGTTATGTGATTTAATGTCATGAATGTGGCTGGCTTTCTTGCTGCTAGTAGCAACTTGCATTATAAGAATAATGCCAAACTCCACTACTTCTGAATTGGATGATGATGGCTTAATGAGCCATAAAATGCATAAAACTTTGTGTACTTGGTTGGCACATATTGCAGCTACTTGTTGCTACCTTTGATGTCATTTATGGTGGCTATTTTTTGTTGCTAGTAGTAGCTTATGATGCTACCAGTGGCTACTTGTTGTATATAAAACTCCCACACAAGCATCCAACAAAAATAAATGATGTTAGTACATTAGATGCACATTTAGAGCATTTTTAGACCTTTTTTGCTTGTTATTTTGCAACTGCCAGACGCAACTTCTTGAATGCAAAAGCTTATCCAAAGCTTAGTCACTTAAAGTCATGCCAAAATTAAAATACTTCAATAAGTGGTGGTTGGTGCATAGAGTCAAGCATTAGATGCACAACAGGATGCATACTCCATTTAGGAGTCTATATAATTGCCCCAAGACTGGTGGCTTATAGAAGCCATACATGGCATGGCATTACATGGAATTAATGGCAACATAATTCTAGCTTATAAAACTAGTGTTTCGATCCATTAAATTCCTTTGATTCACTAAATAAATAATTACCCAAATAAAAAATTCTTAAATAGTTTAAGATAGCAATTGGATAACAAAATTAAAATGTTTTATTTTGATTTAAATTATTTGATTGAATCTAAACACCCCATTTTGTTTGAGCCAAGCATTTAATTGAAAGGTTTTAGAATAAAATAATAACAATAAAAATGGGGATAAATGTTGGGTGCCTTGTTGCCAAGCATTACTGGGTGACATGGCACTAACCAAAAATGTTTTTGGGAAAAGGTTTGAAATGCTTAGGGATCATACTAAAAAATGAAAAATAACGCACCAAAAGTCACTATTTAAGGCATCACCGGGTCCATTTAGATAAGCACGAGTCAGTCATCCATTATTCCAAGCTAAGATGAGTGTTCGAGGAGCCAAAGTTGTGTAAAATCTACATTTGTATAAGGGGTTATCGATACATGGCATTTAGGTATCGATGCATGGCTTCACGTTATCAAAGTCCTAAAAATCATTGTTGGTATCGGTACTAAAGGCCTTTTGTCGATATTTTTGGCTATGGTATCGATGCAAGAGGCTTTGCTATCGATGCTAGGTTATTGTGAAGCTAAAATCGTGATTTTGAGTTAATATGTATCAGTATAAGCCAAAGATTATCAAAACCTAGGAAAATTTTGTGCTTGATATCAATACAAGGCTTATTGCCTCGAGACTGGAACCCAAAAATGCATTGAGTGTCAAAATAATGCTCTTTACATTGATATTGGAAGGCCTTTTGTATCAATACAAAGTCCTTTGTATCGACACCACCAGGTGAAATTTGCCTGTTTCATACCATTTTCACACTTTTTCACCACAACATGAAAACATGAATTTGATCATAACTCTGGCTAAAAGAATAATCCCATCTCAAACATCTTAAAAATCATATGAACTTTATTTTTGGCTTAAACATTAGGTTTTAATATTTTTGAATGGTCAATTAAGCTTGTGACAAGCGTATTTCATGCTATAATATGGATAGATGAAAGGCAAGCTTGACCTTGCTTACTGTATTAGCTCATGCATGGTTTATTTCTGCTGGCAAGGACGTACATCAACTGATGAAATACTGAAAAGTCACTCTTTGGTATAATGAGCCATCAAATTGTCTACCCAAAATATCTTAAATGCCCCACCTTTGCCAAGTTTTTTATGGTTGAGATTGAATCCTATATAAGATATGTTATGAGCTCAGACAAAAAAAACTTTGGACACATTTTACATTAGCTAGCACACTTAAAAAAATTTTCATTCTCATAGCTCCTCAATTAGCCCTCTAAAAGCACTTCATAACCATTACTGTTCCTCACAAAAAACTTCTCCTTTGATATAACAACCTTTAAGCTCATCCTTAGCCACCCTTTCTTGTTAAATCATAACAAGAAAAGGCAAAAATGTGAGTTATAAGTTCAAACCTTTTTTGCTCACTGTTACCAACAAGGTTTTCAAACTTTTTAGTGTATTTTTTATCCTTTCTTCTTTTTTTACTTATAATTGCATTTTCATCACTGTAATGAGCTCTAATATACTGATCATGACCTCATCTTAGGATTTCCCATGCATTTTATGGCATTAGATGTGGTAGACTTAGTATTTGTGATGCTTCATTGACCCCTATCATGTTTTTTCATTTCTATGTGTTGGTTCATGATGATGATATATTTTGATACTATCTTAAATTTCCAACAAGCTTTTCTTCTTTGTCTAAGCACATCTCCTTCATTTCCATGGCATATTTCTTGATGTCATTTGTCGGACTAACATCTCAATGTCATTCTTATGCTTATCTTGTCACATGTTATCATCATTTTCATGCTTAAATGTCATTTTTGCTTACTTGCATATGCCTCCCATGTTTATTGTCATGAACATCATATTTTGGTCATCATGTGTTTGTCAAAAGGTGTGTTTGTTGCTTGTAAAAAATCTATTTTCCTAAAACCCCCAAGTTAAGCCTATTTAACCATAATAAATGAGGATTAATATGGATTTAAGGTTTTCTATTCATTGGTCTTCCAATCTAGGGGAAAAATCAAGCTTTTTCATGTTTGCATTCAAGGGTTATTGAGGCCAAATGTTCTATTTCAAAAATAAAATGCTTTTTTATTGTTCAAAGTTATTTGTGCCTTATCTTTTTGCTTAGAGTCCTTGTGTTTTTGACATAGTCAATAGGCTGTTTCATTGTCTCAACTACTCCGAGATTGTGTATATAAGCTCTTGGAGCCCACACAACTCATCCATTTCTGTCACAGGTGTTCAGATGTCCACGAATCAATTTCATCCTAAGAAACCAAAAAAACTGAAAAACTCCCCTGTTTTTGCCTTAACAGCACTATAGTCATGACTTGAAAAATCATAATTAAACCTTAAACCATTTTTCATGAATTTTTTGATATTTTGCATGAAAGGGCATTGAATTACCTTTTCAATGATATCTTATTTGCTACAGATCATTTCGAATGAGAGAGATACGATTTTTTTGAATTAAGGCTGTCTAAAACACCTAAAATCAACGATTTGCATTTTATTTGGGCCATTTTGACCAACCAGGTGATTTCTTTTGAATTTTGAAATATTTTTCCTAAAAATTTTTGAATTTCCCTCTCTAGAAATGTGACGCTTGTGATTTAAAAATTTCTTATGAGTGAGGAATGATTTTTCAAAGTTCGCTATACCCTTTCCCCTGCAAATGCTATTAGCATCGTATTAGACCCGACTTCATAAATTATTTCCACTCAAAAAGTGATTTTTTTTAAGATTTTTGGAATATTTTTATACTAACCATTTTGAGTCACATTTCTAATGGTACTTACTTGACCCCTAGAACCTCTGAATTTGCTTAGAATAAAATAAAAATTGGGACAACGTGATGCTGTCCCCTGTTTTTAGCATTAGTCAAAATTAATTGATTTTTTTCAAATTCCTATTCCGAGGCATTCTAATGTCTACAAATGATCCAGATCAACCCCTTCAAGTCAAAATATGTGCGTCAACCTCGTAGGCTTAAATTAAGGCATGAGCCTTTTTCAAATTTCACTTTTCCTCTTTTGTCAAAATTTTCATTTTATAAATAAAAAATTGTCAAATTTGTCATAATTGTCGAAAATGCCAATTTGTCAAGAAATCACCAAACCTTTGTTAAGCTAAGTCTTTCATGCTCATCTCTCCAAAAATAATCAAAATTTTTATCTATAGGGGATACTCTAACCTTATTTTCCAAGGGGATACTCCAATCCTCACTTTTTAAAAATTGTCAAGACTCAAATTTTCTCTCCCTCGAACCTTTTCCAAACTTCATAAAATTCAAACCCAATTTTCATGCCTCAAGCAACCAACGCATCCAAATGTGTCTCGAAATTGTTGACACGATTGTTTCTAGATAACTGATGACAATTGCAAGATGCATTCCAATTATCCTTCTCTGTTCCTTTTTATTATCTTGTGTGATTTATTTTATGTGAAATTATCTCATTTTACTACCTTACTAACACGTTTCCTTTGTGATGGTCATCTTGCATTCATTTTTTCAAATCATTTTCTAAAAAGAAAAACATGAAGGCAATATTTCATTTTGGTATCTCTCCAGTGCTTTACACGAAATATCCAGTTTTCAAAATTAAATCCAGAGAATATTTTAATAAAAAAATCCATATGTTCCCCACCTCTCCAGGGTGCATACATGATTTAAATTTTTATCTAAAACTTGAATTTATTTTATAGGAATTTATGCATTAAAAGGGGATTATATTAAAATAATAACAAGTCAAAAGTTAGGAAATGAAACCAAGTCAAAATATGGCTAAAAAGGTATTGATTCAGGCATCACAAGGAGGTTTTTACCTCTTTACGCTTAACCAAAATTTTAAACCTAACTTTTGAATCTTTGAACCACATAGACCATGGAATCAATGTTTTAAGTTTTGTAACTTTGAATATCAGTTTCAATAGGTATCTGATCATGTCTAGCCTAAATGGTTGACAATGACTCCAAGTGTGGCCATCTAAGACTAGTTAGATGAGTGATTCGTCCAACGATCCCCCTCCTAAGTTACAAAGGAAGAGTCCCAGTCAAGAGAACCCTTTCATGTCAAGAATTTTATCATTTTCCTATGCATCATAATATTTTTAAGTCAGGCATGCATCCCAATCTGCAGAGTATCTTTTCTGTGGGTGCATTACCGATAGCTTGGCGACTCCACTGGGGACAAGTTTGGAGAGCTAGGCCTACAACTAGCCGTGTCTTGCTTAGTTCTCAATTTCCTTATGTTTTTATTCATTATTTAACTACAATCCCTTTCCATTTTTATCTACTAATCTTTTATTTGCACTTATTTTGTCGTGTGATATTCAAGGACTGCCTTGTTGTTGAATGAATATCGATTCAATAAACATGGTGATACGAGGTAAACAAAATGTTTGATTGTTTCCCTAACACATACTGTGCACATGCATTTGTATTAGATTCCCACCAAACTCCATGATGAGGTTAAGGTCCCAATTATTTGGAGGAAGTGAGCTATCCACCTTTATGAGTACCTATCCGCATAGGCATAGCAATAACCTATGATGTGTAAATTACCTAGGTCTCTCATGAGTACCCTTCGCATTGCATATGAAAATATATCCACTGGATCGAACTTATTCTTCTAAGCATATGATAAGCCTAGGATTGGGATGCCTTGGCTATCCTTACTAGATGAAGAAGTGATTCAGATATTGATTTAGAAGTTAACTCAAACCCATATAGTGAACTTTATGAGCTAAACCATGTCAAACCATGTCAAAATGTTGCTAGAATGGCCTTAAGAATAAGGACACTCGAGGGAACAATTTTAACCTTTACTCTTACATACCATAGTAATGTAGGCGATAGTGAAAGAACATTGTCACCCACATGTGTCATGTTGTGTAAGGACACAATGTTTTGCTGTCCAATCAATGGCTAATCCTAGTCAATAAGTAAGTGATTGCAAATGGATGTTGTCATTTACAAAGCTCCATGTTGACCTAAAGGAAGTCATATCAAACCTGAATAAGCTATTATGCTACCCGAATGGCTGCTTAATGCATATCCTACCTTGGGTCATGATGAATGAACATCACTGCCTACCTAGTTGTTTGTGTCCCTAAAAGGCATTGTATAGCCTCGATAAAGGTGAAACTTCACCTGAATAAGTCATTTTGTTGTCTTATTAGTGCTTTAAGCATGTCAAACACTAGGGGATGGCATACATCGAGATACCATATCACTCCAATAAGGTTAATTTTTAATCCGAACACGTCATTATACTATCCATGGGTAGTTATCTTGTCATGATATTTGTAATTGTCATGTCTGCCCCTAAGTATTGTAACACCTATTGTTGAGGCATTTTTTATGATTTATTTTTGTTTTATCATTCTTTATTCTTATTTGTATTATTTTGTACTGTCCTTACCCTATTTTCCTTTTACTCATTTTTGATTGCCACATGCATTATTCATCATTATGGGAGAATTGGCTAAAGGCTTAGTGTTTAGCAAAAGGTGTCTGCCATGAAGCAATAGTCTGTTTTCATTATTTAGTCTTTCAAGGAAGTTAAAGCATGGTCCAAAGATTAGCAATGCAAAAATAGGGATATCTTTAAACCCTAACATGCCTCAAAGGCATAAGAAAAGGTCAAGATAGGTCTTGAAGACATGGATGGACATAGTTAAGGTAGCTCGGCCTTTGTGGTAGGATATCATACCTATTGGAGATCATGAACAGAAGTTGCCAAAGTGCTTTGAACATGTGATTAAACAATGCAATCATGTTAGACACCTTCAGATGCAATCATATGGAATCAAACTCCATTTATTACTTCATAAAAGATGTTATTGGTGAAACTAACCTGCAAGCCAATTATCTCTTACATTTGCATGAATAACTCAATTCTTTTGCTACTTTATTCATTTATCCATATCAATAAGAGCTCGCTGTCATGATTTTATATGATCATCATTTCATCATAAAGAATCATTAATGAACACATTTCATAAGAGTCTAATATGAGAATGGTCATAAAAGTGCAAGGGATTCTGAAACCAAGTAGAGAACAAGGATTTGATCATTTTATCTTGCTACAATACTCTCCGTCACAAACAAATCATGGAGAACAATCACCAAGCATGCATAGAATGACTGAATAATGTATAAGGAGTCTGAAGACCAAATGCTTTATTAGCAAGATGAAATGTAGGCATAAATCATAAAGCTCATCAAGTTAATGTTAGCTTTCACTAAAGAAAAGGGACAGACCAATGCCGTAGATACTGAAAAGAGCTATCTAGCCCAGAAAATCACCCACTAGTAGTACTGAGCCTACCCAAGAAGGGACTCACTAAAAGCACTAGCCCAACATAGTGCTGGTCCCATTGGTACCACTAATAATTTATTTAAACCCCTTGGTGATAAATCAATTCATCCCAGGATTTCAAAAGGTGAATAGAGAGTTTCCTTAGTCGATCTTGTAACCCTTGACCATGATGATCAAGAGAAGACAGATGTTCAAAATTTCAAAATGTCAAATGATGAAATGAATAAGTATTAGCTTTTGGGGAAGTGTTTTCGAGCCATCGAGGATAGTGACAAGTTTAATGCCATTTTGTCTCTAGTGTCTAATATTATCATTCCCCTAAAGTTCAAGTTACCAAAGTTTGAAACTATTAATGGAACTATTGATCCTATTGTGCATATTTGGATGTACCTCAAGAAGATGATCGGGTATGAAAAAAATGAAAAACTCCTCATCCACTATTTTTAGCATAGTTTGACTAGGACGGCCGCCCGATAGTAAATCGAGCTCGATAATTTTAAGACTTAGTCATGGGCCGATCTATCTATTACCATTTTTAACTAATGCCAGGATGTGTTGGGTTGAGCTCCAACCAGTTTTCTCTCATAAATCTAGAGATGGAGCCCACCAAGAGTTTTAGGTAATATGTACAAAGATGGAGAAAAAAGGTAGCTTCTGTTTAGCTCTCTCTAACTGAAAAAGAGATGACCTTGACATTCATCAACACCCATGTGCACCATACTATGGTAAACTAGTAGAGAATGCCACCAAAGAGTTCACCAACCGATTTTATCTGGCGAGATGATTGATGTGGTGATCAAAAGTGGCTGAATGTCAATAGGTGTGTCATATGGGTTACGCAAAAAGCCTGCTGCTAACAAAAAGAAAGACTAAATGCCAACCTATCTTAATGAAGCCATTCTTAGATGCTTACTCTTTACTACTTGGATGTGTCTTATTTTAATCCAGTCACGATCCCTCATTAACTTGTTTATGTTGCAACCTACAACCAATCCTTTACTACTCATCCAAATCAAAAAATCCTTTACCAACTAATCAGAGTACTAATACTTCTATCAATAACCCTTTAAATAATCAAGCAGCAAACTAGCAAAGACAATAGTTCGACCCTATCCCTATTTATTAAAATTTTCTCTTGAGGCATTTAGGTATTCCTTTATATGTCTCGATGGAAAAGCCCTTATACCTTCAATGGTGTAATGCTAACACCTACTATAACTACCAGCTGAGGTAGCAAGGCATGACATTGAGAACTACATATCTTTCAAATAAAAGCTCTAAAACCCTATCGACTCGAAGGTCTTGCAATTTGGGAAGGGACCAAATGTTGTTACGAATCCTCTGCCTAATTATGCCATGAACATGAATAATGTCGACAACCTCCATGTCAATGCCATCGACGATCAATCGAAACCATCAAAGCTAGTTAATGAGATCCTTCCTTACCTACCAAAATCTGCTTTTGAAAATGGGTTGTTTCAGAAACCCTTGCACTTTTTAAGTCTATTTCCATGTAATGTCAAAAGTTGAAACTTACTTGTTTCCACCTAATAGCTTGTAGGAATCTTATGAAATGAACATCTTTTATCAAGTGTTATCAATAAAAATGACTTTTGCATAAAGCATTTCATCTTGTATGCCTGTTATCATTCTTTGCCTTTGTTCAAACCCTTTATCTATATATATTTTGTCTATTACTCACTCATTCAGGTGCTCTGATAAAAGTGACATGGATACTTTCAATGAGCTTTTAAAGATGGATTTCAAACAGTCAATTTGTACTCGCAAGCTGATTCTGACAAAGTTCTAAGGAAGGTCTTATGCTGTCAAAGCTGTCAAGATCGCTTGATCCTCTTTGCTTGATCAACTAGAACTTGAGATCATTTATGGTTAGGGCAAATTAGTGACTCTAAGGAACATCTCCTCAAGCATGGAGAGAAAAGAGTATTGAGGCATGCACTTGGAAAATGAAATTGATTGCTACATCATGTGATCAAGACATTCAACATATTTTCTAAGAGAACTTTATCCCATGGAATGACTTATCAGTTTACATGGTTGTGTTTAAAATGAAGACGATCGTATTTTTTTTCATCTTTCACAAATTAAAAAATTATTCCCCTTGCTACCTCTACCTCTTTTAAGCCTAATGAATTTATTCTTTTGAAAACACTGATCAAGGATCACCTTCTACATTGAAGGGCATGGAAACCTTTTTAAAGAAAATAGGGTAGATACCTGTTTTTACAATTATCAAAATGCTTAACATCAGGGGGAAAACATGGGATATACCAGGTCATCCAAGTTTGAAAGTCCCTAAAAAAGTCAATAATAAAAAGTCAAGATCAAAGTTAAAAAAGGTTGAAAAAATTAAACAAATTAAAAGTCAAAATCCAGATAAATCAAGAGAGAAAGAACTAAAAGAAACAAGGACATTAAAAGTAGAAGAGATAAAAGCCCTCATAAAACCTCAAACATCGAATTTGGGCTCATATACCTTTTTTTTCAAAACCTTAAACTTTAGCCTGCATTATGTCCCTTAAAGAGTCTGTCTCGATCAAGCATGGCTATTTAAACTGATAACCTCATTCTCTAAGAAATTGTTCTATTGAAAAATCTTAAGTTTCCTTGAGGGGCCCAACGAAGTAGTCAATAAAGATATAAGAAATAAAAAAAAAGCAAAAGAAGTCAAGAATGAAAAGAATAAAGCTCTAGGGTGAAAAGCCAAAAAAGATAGACTAGAGCAAAGTTAGAAATCTTGAAGTCATCTTTGATACTGCTCGAATAGCCATAAAAGAGAAATTCATCCTCATCCAATCAAAGGGTTGTCAAGACCTTTAAAATTTCAAGATGTCTAAAACCCTCATGAGTCAAGACAAGAGGTCCAGTTTCCAAAACCTCTACCAGAATGATACTTAGAATAACACCTTTCAATTAGGACCAGGACTTTTCCAAAAACCTTTCGAGAGTTAGGGTTCACTAGCCAAGATTAGCACTTGTCAAACTATCTTATCTGCAAATTGAGAAAGTGTCATGATAACATCTGAATAAATTCGAGTGAAAGAATATTTATTTATTTTTCTTGATCAGATTAAGAAATTCAGACCTGTATCTATTTCACATCAACTTTTGACCCTATGGCAACAACTAGTCCAAACCTTGACCTTTTTTGTCAGCCTTAAATGTCTTTGGTAATAATTTATCAATATTTTAAACTTTTAACCCTTCGTGTCAACATATCTCATCCAAACCAAATCAGATCCTATACAAATACCTATAAAAAAACTTAGTCAAACCTCGCTCAGCCCTAGCCATATCTAATTAAATTCAACCTTGCTTCGAGTAATCCAAGTCAAAATGCCAGTCAGATCAGATCAAACCTTAGCCAAATCAAAGTCAAACCTCACTAAATATACCCAAGTTTAGGGCAATTACAAAATGGCGTCACACAGCCTTAAAAGTATCCAAAAGATTGGCTTGCATCAGACATGTTGACTATTTAAGAAAGATCTCAAAATGCATCAGATAAAATGTTCATATCATAATTATCAAGGGCATCAATCACCCCAAAAGACTACCTTCTTGTCACTATATCTTCTGCTAAATGTAAACATGAATTGTATCACCTTGCTTGTCATGAATGAAATACTATCTTATTTCTTTTTTAACCCTTTCGTATCACATCAGCATTGCATTATTTTTGTCATTTCATTGATAATGCTCATTAATTAAATAAAATTCACTTGAGTATTTATTGATATTACATAGAAAAGATAAGAAAAATACAAGCAGCTTTGTTCATCCCTTGATTGTCAAGATCATAAGTCCCTTACACTCAATGCATGCTAGTCATGACCATGTGTCAACTTTTCTCAGCTTCCAAGAATCCAATCTAGTTAAAAACCCTTGTCATCTAGTTAAGATACACCAATAACCTAGCCAAAGTCACTCAATCCTTAAACTATCAGCAAAACCATCTGAACTTGTCAGAACATACCTTCAAATATCCTGAGTCAAGAAACACAAATCTTTAAATTATCGAAAAAAGTTATCAAACATCCTAAGTTAAGAAACATGATCATCTAAATTTTTACCCTATCAAAAAAAAAAAACCACCATAAGTACCCTTAGTCAAGATAACAATCAACTAAGCATCAAATCATCCAAAAAGGGTCATGATCATAAAGGCCATTAAATGCAAAATTAGCACTCCAAATTGTAGAATCTGGAAGACAATTGTCAGAGCTCCTAGTTTGGTGGATAACTCGTAATGTCTATTACTGTGTTAGACTTTACATCATAATTATATAGTCATATCATCTAGAAACTTGCACTTGCATTATCACATCATGCAGTTTTACAGTCATCACATAAGATCATTCTGTCAGTAATACACCAGGCAAAATCTATCAGAACTTCCTAATAATAATCTTTAACATAACAAATCAATAAAAAAAAAGGTCACTCAGGTGAGAACCCTATCTCTCCAAGATATCGCACTAAAGGAGTTAAGCCTAATAATGCTGGTAGGCCAGTTTTAGCTAATAGGCCCATGTCAAAAGAGTTTAGCCAAATAATGTCGGTAGGCTAGTTTTAGCTAATTGGCCCCTATATCTAAGCCCAGTAATGTTGGTACGCTTGTTTTGACTAATTACCCTATGTCAAAAGAGTTAAGCCTAATATGTTGATAGGTTATATCCAATTAATTGGCTTGCTGTCAAAATTTAAGCTTAATGATGCCAGTAAGCTAGTTCTAACTAATTAGCCCTTGTAAAAAAAATGTATAAGCCTAATAATGCTAGTGGGCTAGTTTTGGTTAATTGGCCTATGTAAAAAAAGTTAAAACTAATGATGCCAGTTGGCTAGTTCTAGTTAATTAGCCTTTGTCAAAAAAATCTAAGCCTAATAATGCCGGTAGGCTAGTTCTGAATAATTGGCTTATGTCAATAGAGTTAAGCCCAATGATATTCATAGGTTAGTCCTTGCTAATTTTCCTATGTAATCAGAAGTCTAAACCCAATGATGCTAGTAGGTTAGTCTTAGCTAATTGGTCATCTCATCAAAATTAAAACCCAGTAATGCTAGTGAGTTAGTGCTGGTTAAATGGCCTATGTCGTTAAGAGTCTAAGACTTGGTAGGTTACTCCTGGCTAGTTAGCCTATGTTATAAAAAATCTAAGCATAATGACGTCGGTAGGTCAGTCTCGGCTAATTGGCCCATGTCATTAGAAGTCTAAGCCCAATGACGCTAGTAGGTCAGTCCTGACTAATTGGCCCATGTCATCAGATGTTTAAGCCCAATGATGTCAGTAGGTCAGTCTTGGCTAATTGGCCCATGTCTTCAAAGGTCTAAATCTAATGATGCTAGTAGGTTAGTCCTACTTAATTAGCCTATGTCATCAGAAGTCTAAGCCCAATGACTTCAGTAGATCAATCTTGACTAATTGGCCCATGTCATCAAAGGTCTAAACCTAATGACACTAATAGGCCAGTCTCAGCTAATTGGCCTATGTCATTAAAAGTCTAAGCCTAATGATGTCGGTAGGTTTGTCTTAGTTAATTAGCCAAGATTGTCAAAAGTTAAAGTCCAGCGATGCCTGTAGGTCATTCTCAGCTAATTGGCCTATGTCAAGAAGATTAAACAAAATAAGTCTAGTAGGTCTTGTTAGGCTAGTTGTCCTTCCACAGAAAACTTTATCTTAAAATCAAATCCAATAATACTAGTAGGTCTAGCTCCAGCTCTTTAGTCCCATTGTCATTTTTAAATCAAACCTAGGGATAGGTGAACCTAAGATCGCAGTCTAGGTTTTTCATCCAAGAATTCAAATTTCATTAACTTTTACAAGAATCAAAATCGTTTCCAAAATATAGTTTTATCCTAGCATTTATTAATTTTAATCTTTCCATCATAGGAACATGAGTTAACATTAAGCACAGCCCAGATAAAACGATTTTTTTTATATTTACCTTGTTCTTGATACTCAGTAACAGCTAAATAGGGGTAACAGTGGACAAGTCATTTTGTTTAGGCTAAGTTTTGGCATTTTAAGACTTAATTGAAATGTAATAGAATAAAATAATAAAAATAAAAAATTAGGATAATTTCCATGTGAAAATTTTTTTCAAGGAAGGTTTAAAATGCTTAGAGACCATATTTAAAAGAAAATGAAATAAAGGCATCAAAGGTTGCTATTTGAGGCTTCATTAGGTCTATTTGGATAACACAGATCAGTCATCCATCATTTCTAGTTGAGATACAATGTCAGGGAGATAAATGTGTGTAAAATTTGCATTTGTATGAGGGGTATTGATACATGGTTACCATATCATCAAAACCCTAATAATTATTATTGGTATCGAGAGAAAAGGCCATGTATTGATACTTTTGGCTATAGTATCAATGCAGGAGGCTTTGGTATCAATACCAAGTTATTTCAAAGCTAAAATCATGATTTTGGGTCAATATTATCGATACAGGCTAAGGAGTATCAATACTTGGGAAAATTTTGTGCTTAGTATCATTACAAGAGTAAAAGCGAAAAATGCATTGAGTATCATATAAGGCTCTTTGTATCGATACCAGAAGGCCTTTTGCATCAATTCAAAGTCCTTTGCATTAATACAATAAGGCAAAATTTGCTTATTTTGTGCCATTATTTTCACCGAAACATCAAAACATGAATTTGGTCATGACTTTGGCCTTAAAAAGTCATCCAATCTCTGAATAACTTGCTAAAAATCATATGGACTTTATTTTTGGGCTTAAACAGTGGGTTTTAACATCTTTGAATAGTTAATTAAACTTGTTACAAAGGTATTTCATGCTATAATATGGACAGATAAAGGGAAAGCTTGACCTTGCTCATCATATCAACTCATGTATGGTCTGTTTCTACTACCTAGGATGTACATCAACTGATGAAATGCTGAAAGGTTCTTCCTTGGTATAATGAGTCCCCATATTGTCTATCCTAAATGTCTTAAATGCCTCAAATTTGCTAAGCTTTTTATGGCTGGATTGAATCCTATATAAGATATGTTATGACCTCAGCCAAAAAAAACCTTTAGGCATATTTTACATTAGCCACCACACTTAAAAAAAAATTCATCCTTATAACTCCCCCTTCAACCTTTTAAACACCTTTTATAAGCATCACCCTTCCTCACAAAACATTCTTCTATTAATATGATAACCTTCAAGCTCATTACTAGCCATAATCATAACAAAAAAAATGCAAGAAGGTGAGCTCTAAATTTAAAATTTTTTTCTTTTTATTACTAATAAGGTCTTCAAAGTTTTTGGGGCATATTTTTTATCCTTTCTTTCTTTTTTCTACTTATATTTGCATTTTCATAACTCTAATGAGTTCTTATATGCTAATCGTGACCTTATCTTAGGATTTCTCATGCATTCTGTGGCTTTAGTTGTGGTAGACTTAGTATTTATGATGCTTCATTGGCCTTTCTATAATGTTTCTTCATTTCTATGTGTTGGTTCATCTTGATAATATGTTTTGATGCTATCATGAAATTCCAGCAAGCTATTCTTTTTTGTCTAAGCATGTTTATATCATTTCCATTGCATATTCCTTAATGTCATTTTTTGGACTAACATCTCTATGCATTCTCATGCTTATCTCCTTAAATGTTATCATCATTTTCATGTTTAAAGGTCATTTTTTTTCTTACTTGAATATGCCTTCCATATTTTTTGCCATGATCATTTCTAAGCATGTTTGTCAAGCATGTTTATATCATTTCCATTGCATATTCCTTAATATTATTTTTTGGACTAACATCTCCATGCATTCTCATGCTTATCTCCTTACATTTTATCATCATTTTCATGCTTAAATGTCATTTTTTCTTACTTGAATATGCCTTCGATATTTATTGCCATGATCATCATATTTAGGTCATCATGTGTTTGTCAAAATGCTTGTTTGTTGCTTGTAAAAAAAAAAAAAATCTATTTTCCTAAAACCCTTAAGTTAAGCTTATGTTAACCTCAATAAAGAAGGATTAAGATGGACTTAAGGTTTTCTATTCATTTGTCTTCTAATCTGGGAAAAAAATTAAATTTTTTGGTGTTTGGATTAAAGACTTACTAAGGCTAAATGTTTATTTTTGAAAATAAAATGCTTTTTTATTGTTCAAAGTTGTTTGTGCTTTGATCTTTTTGCCTAGAGTCTTTATGTTTGTGATAAGGTTAATGAGCTATTTCATCACCCAAACTACTCTAAGATTTTATAAATGAGCTCACGAAGCCCATGCCATTCATTCCTTTTTCTCATGGAAGTTCAGATGTCTATGGCCTAAGTTTAGTCCCAAGAAACTCGAAAAACTAAAAAACTCCCATGTTTTTCCATGATAGCACTATAGTAATGACTGGAAAAATTATATTCTAACCCTAAACCATCTTTCATGAGTTTTCCAATATTTTTCCCAATAAGGGGATTAAATTACCTTTTCTAATGGTTTGTTTACTCTTAGATCATTTCGGATGAAGGAGATATGATTTTTTTAGCTAAGGCTATCCGAAACCTTTGTAATTAGCAGTTTACTTTGGTCTATTTTGGCCTACCAGATGATTTTTCCAAGTTTTTTATAATAATTTTCCTTTAAAATGTTAATGAAATTCCTTTTTTAAAAAGGTATCATTTGTGATTTAATGATTTTGAATCAGTTAGGAATTTTTTTTCAAAGTTCGTTACACTTTTTCCCTTTCACATGTTGTCAGCGTTGCATTAGACCTAACTTCAGACATTATTTCTGCCTAAAAAGTGATCTACCAAGATTTTTTGAATATTTTTACATTAACTTTTATTGAGTCATCTTTCTAATGGTACCTTAGCCAACCCTTAAAACCACTAATTTGCCAAAAATAAAATAAAAAATAAGGACAGTGCAATGCTTTCCCTTGTTTTTAGTATTAGTCAAAATCAATTGACTTTTTTGAATTCCTATTCTGAGGCATTAAAACATCTCCTAATGGTCTCGATTAATCCATTCGAGTCAAAATATGTATGTCAAGCCTGTAAGCTCAAATCAACGCACGAGCCTTTTTTAAATTTCACTCCTCCTATTTTGTCAAATTTTTCGTTTTATAAATAAAAAAATGTTAATTTCGTCGTACTTATCAAAAGTGTCAATTTGTTAAGAAATCAATGAATCTTTGTCAAGCTATGTCTTTCAAGCTCGTCTCTTCAAATATCATCAAAATTTTCATATATGGGGATGCTCCAACCCTATTTTTGAGAGGATACTCTAACCCTACTTTTTAAAAAATCATTAAGATTCAAATTTTCTCTCTCCTAAATCTTCTTCGAGCTTCACAAAATTCATACTTGGTTTTCATGCCTCAAGTAACCAATGGATCTAAACACATCTCAAAATTGTTGACTTCATTGTTTCTAGATAACTGATGATAATTATGAGATACATTTTGATCGTCCTTTCCTTTTCCCTTCTGTTGTTTTGTGTAATTTATTTTATGCAATATTATCTTATTTTATCACCTTACTAACATGTTTACTTTGTGATAGTCATCTTGCATTAATCTTTTCAAAATTGTTTTTAAAACAATCATAAAGGAAAATTTTCATGTTGTATCTCTCCAATGCTTGACACGGGTTATTTGGTTTTGATATTTTTCCAAAATGGGCTTTGAACTTCTTTTCCAATGGTATCTCGTTTGCTCTCGGATCATTCCAGATGAAGGAGTTACGATTTTCCTAACTAATATTATCTAGAACCCTTGAAATCAGAGTTTTACATGATGTTTGCCATTTTGGCCCATTAAATGACTTTTCTAAATTTTTAAAATATTTTTCCTAAAAATTTCCTAAAATTTCATTTTTAGAAAGGTTTTTTTTTCTGATTTAACGATTTCATATGAATTAAGAATGATTTTTTAAAGTTTTCCACACCCTTTCCCCTGCATGTGCCACCAATGTCGCACTTGACTTAAATTCAAAAATTATTTCCACCTAAAATATGACCTTTTGGAATTTTTGGAATATTTTTACTTTAAACCTTATCGATTCTCCTTTTTAATTGTACCTCACTCGATCCTAGAAACCTTCAAATTGGCTGGGAATAAAACCAAAAAGAAAGATAGTGCAATGTTGTCCCTTATTTTCAATATTGGTTAAGATTAGTTAATTCTTCCAAATTCCCACTTCAAGGCTTTCGAATGCCTCTAAGTGGTCTTGATTGGCCTCTTCAAGTTAGAATATAGATGCCAACCTTGTAGACCCAAGTCAAGGCACAAGCAATGATTATCATGTCATCTTTAATTTTATCAATTTTTATAATAAAAAATCACCTATTTTGTCAAGAATTTGCCAAGAATACCATTTTGTCAAGAAACTACTAAACTTTTATCAAGATTAATCCTTCAAACTTGCTCTTCTAAAATCATCAAAGTTTTCATCAAAGGGGATACTTCAACCTTATTTTCTGAAGGGATACTCCAACCCTACTTTTACAAATCATTCAACTCCAAAAAAAATTAAAATTTTCATTTTCCAGGATAATCCAACCCCATCTTCCAAGGGATACTCCAACCCTTTATAAATGTTATCCAAATTTCAAAGATCGCTAAAAATTTTATTTTTGAGGATACTCCAACCTCGATTTCTAAGGGGATATTCTAACTCTGTTTTTCAAAATTGTCAAGAAGTAGTCAAATTTCGTTAATCTAAACTTGTCAATCTTGTTTTTCTAAAAAATTATCAAGAAAAAAATAAATTTTCTTTCTCCTAAATTATTTCAGACCTATGTCAAAATTAAACTCGATTTTTTTGCCTTAATTAGTGAATCGATCTAAATGCATCTTTAAAATTGTTGATTTGATTATTTTGAGATAATTAATGACAATTACGAGACACATATTGGTCGTCGCTCCCTCTTTTTCTTTTTTTTTGTGATTTATTTTATGCAATGTTATTTCTTTTTCATCTTACTAACAAGTTTCCTTTGTGATCGACATCTAGCATCAGTATTTTTAAAATATTTTTTTAAATCATAATTCGTGTCGGTATCTCTCCAGTGCTTGACACAGAATACCTGATTTACAAAGTCATACAGAGTATTTTAATCCAAAAATCTCTATGTTCCATACCTTTTTGGGGGCATACATAATTTAAATTTTATTAAAAACCTAAATTCATTTTATACAAATTCATGCTTAAAACATGGGTTATATTTAAACAATGACAAGTCAAAATTAATAGAACCAAAACTAAATTAAGACATAGCTATAAGTACTAATTTCGGGCATCACCGTAAGGTTTCTACCCTCTAATGCATAAGTAACTCCTAGCCTAACCATTGAATGTTTGTATCATGCAGACCATAGAATCGATATTTCAAGTTTCATAACTTGGAATAATCATTTCAATAGGCATCTAATCATGCCTAGCCTTAAATGATCGATGGCGACTTCAAGCATTAGCCGTCGTGGTGGCCAATAAAGACTAATTGGATGAGCGATTTGTTTAATGATCCTCCTACTGTGTTAAATAGAAAGAATCCTGACCAATAAGACTATTATGAATGTTATTATCTTTCCATACACCAATATTTTTAAGTTTTGCGTGCTCTCTTTCATGATGAAGGTTGAGGCACAGTGCTAACACTTGTAATGCACTACCTTTTAGTTATTTGATGTAAGATAAATTATATATTATCAATGTTAATGAGTATTTCTTTATCCATAAGTTATAATAGAATTGTTATTAATAGCTTATGAAGATAAAAACAGTGAAGCACATTAGTTTTACAAATGAATTATAAAGAGTTACAATATGATATCCTTGTGCATCAAAACCATGTTTCTAAACTATTCTTGGTAATTATTTTGTTAAGATAGTTCACTGACAATGCACAAAGATTGGCATATGTAAAGCTATCTTGTATATTTTTGGACCTTTTAGTGGTGAATGAAATCAAGAAGGGTGAATTAATTTCACCAAATCTTTTGAAACTTAAAACTTTGATCAATAAAATTGAGAAATCAAAATAATAAGCATTAGAGTTGCAAGTTAGTGAATAATAAGTAATTAAAGAGAAAAGAAAGAGAAACAAGCTCAATGATTTAGAGATGTTCAGCCATAATTGCCTACGTCCTCTAACTTGACCTCACTTGCCTCTAATTTCTCTAATTCACTAACTTGAATTCTTTTACTTTTTAAGGCTAAGGTATAACCTTTACAATTCCCTCTCTTTTTCTTAAGGCTAAAATAAAACCTTTACCTTCTCTATCTTTTATGGCTAAGATGTAACCCTTTCTTTACTTTTTAATGGTTAAGTAGGAACCTTTTTTTTTACAAGGATTTTGCATGTAAACAAATAAAACCTCTAAAGGCTAGGTGTTTACAAGAGTTTAGGCACAAAGGATGACAATTCTTAAGATAGAATAACAAAAAATACGAGAATGGATAGGAAAAATCAATTTTATACACAATAAACTACTTAAAAATTTGCAATAGATGAAAAATATAACTCTCAGTTTAATCTCTTGGTTTATTGTCCTGTTAGAGGTGTTGGAGAGGCTTATTTATAGCTTTGATCATAAATATGGCTATTAGGAATGTTTAGTAAAGGAAAATAGCTGTTATGAGCTTTATTTGAGTGATTCTTATTCATTCTCACCAAAATGTATCATGCATTTAGGTATATATCGATACATTGCTTGTATTCGTACAAAAATATGATTGTTGAAAAAGCCATGTATCAATACAGCTAAAATGTGTATCAATATAGCCTTTGATATACTGATACATTTAAAAGTTTCATGAAAAATTGAGCTACTGCTAAGCATTGTTTCGATACATACATATGGTGTACTAATACATTCATATGAAAATCAATTTTAAGAGGTTTTTCATGACCTAAAGCATTACAAAATTTATCTTAAAAATATTATATGCCAAGGTATGCATTTAGAATATATTTTTTGAGTAAGTTAAGGGTAAGAACTGCTTTAGTATTTTTTTAAAGTATTATCAAAATCTTTTAAGGAAAAATGCTAAGTTGAAAATATTTAATCACAAGCTAATTAAGCTTAAGGTTTAGTTATACCAAAAATAAGATTAATTCAAAGTTAATATAGTTAACACATATTATGCATGCAACTGACCTCATAAGTTTAAGTATAGTGACACTTGAGAATAACTTATGGGTGCTTGTTATGGTAACAAGTTCACTGAATATGACATTTTATGAGAGTTTCATTCGGTATTTCACTCAAGTATCTATGGAAATACTATCATGTGTTCATAGTGTAAGTAATCCTTATACCTAAGACACCATGTCACCTTCTATATGAATTGTCATACTTAAAGATCATCAGGATCAGGTCTACTTGATGTAAGCCTATGGTAGGATAGTTTTAGGTATGTTATGAAGTATACTGACAGTGGATTAGTGGTCTAGAGAAGATTTATCACTCCAAGTGATATGAGGGGAGATATCTCATTTGTTCTTGGCCCGTGTTAACTCACAAGTTCTTAGCTAAGGCAATATTCATTATGAAGTTAACACATAAGGGCTGTAGGACTAATAAGGAATGGGTTAAAAGTAGACATTGCACCATGCTCTTATCTTTTTAAGGATATATAATGAAAGGATCGAATTACATTAACATATTGTACATTGAAAGGCTTGTTAAAAATCGTATTAACTTTTATGACATTAGGTCGGCCATGGTGCATTGCTGGATGCCGCTCATGGTTTAAAAATATAAATATTAATCAAATTATTTTATATTTATTGCCAACATGTTAGGGGCCTAATGGATCACACACATGTAAGAAGATTTTATGCTATTAAAATAGGATTGGATTAAATTATAGAGATATTGATCTCTTGGGGACTTAATTTAATAGTTTAATAAATCTGAGGGCTTATTTGCAAGTATACCAAAAAGGCAATAAGCATTTACACTAACCATATAATCTCATGTTTTGCTATGCTTGGTTAAGAGATTATGATGCCTTTTGTTTTGAGCATTAGACTTAGCCGCAAGCTTGATTTCAGGAGAAGAAAAATAATTTTTCTTGCTCTTGATTTTTTAACATGTGTAAAGTAATCGATTAGAAGAAGGTTTATGAGACCTTAGCCATTAGCATAGCTCTTGGCTAAAACACAATCCCTTCCTTGTAAAGGTTTCTCGAGTCACTCATGTGGATCACCATTGAATGCCAAACAATTGGACGACTTTGGTGTGCGATAATCAGGCTTAATGCGTGAAAATAAGTGGAGATTAAATTTAATCGAAGACTTAGTCAATCCCTTAGTTTGAGATATTATTTTTTTTTTGTTGTTTTTGTTAGGTCGATCAGTTAAAACTCACAAGCTGATTCTTTGATGGAATTTGGTATGTCTTTGTTTAAATTAATTATTTTGCTATGTAATTTAATAATTATTTTTAAATTTATTTTCCTCTGATTTGATTGAGTATGATCAAAATTCCAACATAGGGTACCTATAAACAGCATTGTCATCTCCTTCTTAATTAGAAGTGGTTAAACCTAGGACATAAGATCACTTCATCTTTGCGCATATTATTTAAATGTTTTTGTTGACTTTTATTCCATATTCTAAAGAGCAAGTTGATTGGTGACCAAGTTTGTCATATATTAGTGTAAGCCTTACAAGCGAATCATTGTGGCTTGTAAAGCATTATCATTTAGTGATTTCATGTAATCAACCATTATATTTAATTAATGTTATAAAGATATTTCTTTATCCATAAGATGTAATTGTACAATTGTTATAAATATCTTATGTAGATAAAGCCCATGAAACACATTGGCCTTGCAAAGGAATTGTAAAGAGTTATAATCATGAGATCCTTATGCATCAAAGTCATGTTTCTAAAACATTCCTGGTCATCTTATTATCAAGACAAGGCTTTGATAATGCACAGAGATTGGCATCTGTAAGCCTCTTGCATAGGATGCATGCAACTGATCTCATAAGTTAAAGTATAGATATACTTGAGACATCTTATTGTTGCTTGTTATGGCAACAAGTTCACTGAACATGACCCACTATGAGAGTTCTATTTGGTGTTTCACTTAAGTGTCTATAGAAATACTTTCATGTGTCAATAGTGGAAGTGATCTTTAGACTTATGATATCGGGTCATCTATCTAAGGAGTGTCATGCTTTGATTCCATTACAAATGGGTCCATAATAGATGGATGCCTATCATAGGGTGGTTTTGGGTATGGCATGAATCATATGGTAGGTGAATGAGTGTTCTAAAAAGGATTCATCACCCTAAGTGATATGAGAGGACATATCTCATATGTACTTGGCCAATGTTAACTCAGAGTCCTTGGCCAAGGCAATATTGATTATGGAGTTAACACATAAGGGTTACATACTAATATGGAATGAGATAAGAGTAGGCCTTGTACCATGCTCTTGCTAATTTCAGGATATATGATGAAATGATATTTATTACACTGAGATACTGGACGCTGAAGGGGTTTTTAAACCATATTAATGCCCCTTGTATGTTAGGTGGCCATGATGCATTGCAAGATGCCAATCTTGGCCTATAAATATAAAATATTGGGCTATGTTATATTTATTGCCAATATGCCTAATAGGTCACACACATAAGGGTGATTAGTAAAAATTAAATTGAGACTGAGCTTGTATGTTTAATACAAGTAATGGTTACTTAGACCCAATTTGAATAAGTTCACATGGGCCAAGGGTAAAATTGTATTTTTTAAAATTAAAATTTTTAAACCCTAGATATGTTGACCTAGGTTTGTCATCCCACGAGATGTGGTAAGACTTAGAAAATTGATTAGTGGACCCTATGAGTTTGCATTTTTTCTTAACTTCTCTAAGGAAAGATTACGCAATCTTGGTTTTTCTTTGAGAAAAATCATTTTTTCTTGGTTTAGATTATTGAATCAAGGTATTCTAAATGCAAGGGAATGTTTATTGAAAGTAAGTTGCTAGCACAGCTCCTGGCAACAAAGTATTGAAGGTTTTTTGGGTCACTTGTATGGATAGCCATTAGAGGCTGGATGCTTTGGATAACTTAGGTTTACAACAACTGGGCTTGGTGTTTCTAGTAATTGGGTCATGGAATTGTTGAAATAGTTCTTAAGATTGAAGTATGTTTGAATCTTGAATAGTTCTTTAGGTTTCATGATCTAAAACATTAACCAATATCATGCAAAATGATCCTATTTAGGGAGCCTCAGATTAATTTGTTTGATTTGCTTATACTGTGTTCTTTATGAATTAAACTAGACAAATTTTGTTATCTAATTACCTACTTCCCTGAGACTTTTTACAATGGTATCATGAAACTCTTTGCATTGATTTGATTAAAGTGTTTTAGTTGTTACCAATTAAAGATTTTGTTGTTTTAAGGCTATCTTGATTCGTTCTTGAATTTAAAAATTAAATGATCTTTTTATTTTTAAATTTTCAGCAATCTAATCATGTTTGTTATTGAATTTTAATTAAATTAAAAAATGATTATTATTGATTAAATTTATATTGGAGTCATCAATTAACAATTTGGTGTTGACTAATGCTAGGTTAGCCTTTTTTTAGTGTTTTGATGAGGTTGATTTCTTGGACAGCCATTGCTTCAATTTTTCCTTGTTTTTCCACCTTGAAATGTTATTAAATATTCATAATACTTGCTGGAAATCGAGTTAAAATAAGAGTTGAAAAACATTTCAATATTAGGTTAAAATAAGTGCACTAGATGTGCTTAAAGCTTACAACATCTTGTCTTCTTTCTTGGATCTTGGTGTGGCATCGATGGCAACAAGGATTCACTATAAATTTGTTTTACTTTTAGAGGTTTAGTGGGAGGAAGACAATAGAGTTTGAATTGAAGTAGGATGGTTGAAATAGCCATGCATGGGATAGAGTTCTAGTTTAACTAGGATTACTCCAATAATTTGCCAACACCATCCAACTTGGAGTAGGACTTTCAAATTTTAATTTTCTTGAGAATTAAAATATAATATGATCAGATTTAAATTAAATTGAACTAAATTAAAAAAATGCTGAAAGTTAGCATGGTTGGTGTAATAAACCTTCTTAAGAGGTTGAAGCTAATTAAAACTCTTAAATATCACCAAACATCTAATTATCCAATTGAATTATTTTTTTCCTAAATTGCTTAATATATAAATTGGATAATATGATGAGCATGGAATTAATTGAAAAACATATTTAATTTTAAATGATTAATCCTGTTAGAAATAGGATTTATTCTAATATGATTAGAATAGATGTTAATCATGCAGGAAAATTGTTTTCTTAATTAAATTAAATATGGATCAATTATTCAGTATCAAGAAAACTGGTAACTTGAAGTTAAAACACATGTTTATATATATTCATAATTGTTGTGGATGTATAGGATGATTATTGATTGTTGCAACGTACCACGAGGTGGATCCTCTCGGCTTTATGAGTGCATACGACTTAAAATATTTTCCTGACTTAGTAATGTCTTCTTGACCGAGACTTTTCTTTGGCGATGTGATGAGAACAAGAATGTACGGATTCTCGACTTATGGTATAGTGAAATGGACCATAAGACGAATCGCTCATCTTATTGGTCTTAGATAACCACCGCGAAATGGTCAATGCTTGGAGTCGCCACTGATCATTTTGGGCTAGGCATGATCAGATGCCTATTGAAACCTATGTTTTGAGTTACAAAACTCAAAACATCGATCCC
>JBBYHL010081997.1:20354-31036 GCA_038381835.1 Adansonia madagascariensis | reverse complement strand
AGAGTTAGGTGAATTCCACTGGAAAGTATTGCTGTACGGACGTCAAATCCTTAACCCTAATCCTTTAAAGATAATTTTAATGGCACCGGTAAATGAGCTGTCTTTACCTTGTAAGAAATATAGGTACCTGAAATAGGTTCAAATCAGAAGTTAGGCCTACGTTGCTCAAAAACATCTTTTTTTTTTTTTTAATTACTACATCTAATACATATTTAAATTAGGTATACAAAAATAATTTTTCAAAAATTCTCTAATTGCATAAAAATTAAAAAAAAAAAAAATATATTCGAGTATAAGAAAAATAGAACTAGGTAAGCCACTGACAAATGCATCGCCAGCATCCGTCGCGTCAACTGCTTTAACTTCAATGCCAGGAACCCTGCCCTTGAATGCCTGCAGAGGAGGTATATAGGTTGATCTAAGTCTCGTTATGCAAATCATAACGGTTATTTTCATTGCAGTAACTAACGACAATCATGCACTTCGCACCATTAGATATAATTTAAATCACATAGTTGATGGAAACTCAGATAATTTTCAGTCGAGGGCATTAATTTTATAAAGGTTTAATTTGCAAACATGGATTACAACGAGGCCAAGGAGCAATTAAAATCTTTTGTTCATATTATAGCTCCACAAAAAAGTGAATCAAATGTTTTGAAATGGACAAGGATAGAAAGTCCAGCCATAAGAAGTTATCAGTAACCAGCATATTTCTAGGTTGGTGGCAAATAAATGCAGTAGCAAAACATTTCGTGTTAAGAGTCTCAAAATCGCAAATCCGCACCTTAATAAGGTCTGCTTGATCCCATATACTCATTATGCCTTTCCGAGCAGCCTCTGTGGATGGCCACAGTGGCAATCTTAAATTTGGATCATAATTCATAAGAGAGGATGCTGCCAGAGCTCTTGGCAAATGTTCATTTTGCTGCAATGTGAGCTAACTTGTATGGTTCCTCAATCAAACTAACAGAACCATAATGAAAGATCTTTGCCTGCCATCAAATATTATTTGGAGATAAGAAAATTCCAAATCTTGCCAAACCAACCATTCTTTCGCATCTATTAATCCGAAAAAGATGCCAAAAAAAGAAAAAGAACTGGTTAATGCTGTCAAATATCACTATTATCAGCACCCGGATGACGGAAGAACAAGAATTCACGTTCATCATCAGCTCTGCGTGTAACAAATGCCATTGCAGTTCTTGCACTTTGGTCAAATCGCATGCTGGAATTATCAACATTGTTTTATTTTAAAATGTCAGCTAATATGTAGCAAAATTCATCATCGCCTACCTGATACGAAATTGCTAAGTAATTGGAAATTGAAGTATATGTTCAATTAATAACCAAGTCATCGTTGACATCAATAATTGCATGATCCAAACAAAAGCAGGAGACCGCAAGTTGCCACAAAAAGACAAGTACTGAAGCTACAAAATTCATTTGTGAGAAATTCATCCTTCAATCACTGTTCTTTACGTAACGTTCATGTCAGAAACATAACGTATTGCAATTTTGGCAGAATAAAGAGATTTCTTATTCATATCGTTCTACAGCTTTGGAAATTAGTTTCCAAGACAACCATTAAAATAATACAGCTTTGGAAGTCACTCCATAATTAGAGTCTTCTACTTCAATTGACTTAGAAAAGATAACTCTGACAATTCAGCATCGATCTATAGTTATTAATTAGGTTTAAGCATTCTTTAAGTACACAAATGTATATATATTGATGGCATATCCTAACGTTTGAAAAATAGCATACAAGTCTTATGTAATTTCATTAATTTTCTCGGATGATAATGAAGCTTTTCTAGCTCTCTGAAATCATCCCTAGGAGATTGTAGCATTAAAAATTAAGATTAAGAATTGATAATAATGAAGAATGTCCTGCAGATAACATTGAGGTTGAAAGGGATCAAAGCCATCCTGCTGTACGCTTATCCGCACCTCTGCCCACCCTTGCTTCGGTTACCCCTTCTTAAGGAATAAACTGATGGTACCTGTTTCAATTTCTTCTATTTAACCCTTATTTGCTTAAAGAAAAAATAATTACATGAACTTGGTTGTGAATGTCAAATATGATTATGGTCCGACGACATGAGTATGTTAAATTTTTCTTTTTTTTCTTCATATATTTAGGGATCCTTGGAGGGTCATTACCACATGTCCATGTCTAAATATACGTCAGACGCGGATGTCAGATTCTAAATAGTGAAGACTCGAAGTAATATTTTTTTTATTATTAAATAGTAATTCAGGTCAGCTCAAATTTACAAAAACCTTATCTAAGTCCAAACCTGCCTGACCCTTTGACAAGTATACTCGCATTAAATATATAACCATCAGTCACAAGAATCTAGATAACATAGCCAATGATCACAACTAAAATATTAAGACTAATTGTATCCCGATAAAGATGATAAATTAACTAATTGGAAGAAGTGTACAAATCTTACCCTGTTGGTAAGGGGGATTCCCGATGAGCATGATTAGCTTGTGATGAAGGAGGCATATTATATTCATTACCGACTTCTATGTTAGGATTCCCCAGAGCAGCTTGAAAACATTGCTCTAACTCCAGCTGAAAATACCGTAAGGAACAAAAGGTAACATTCCAGCAAAAGCCACCAATTCTAAAAACAAGTGCTAATTGCGAAGTAGAGACATTGAATAGGAATTTAAGGAATAAACCTGAGACTGGAGCTGCTTGTTTTCGTCTTCAAGTTCGCGTTCCTGATGGCTCAAATAAAACATCATAAGCATGATACAATGTTTAAGCAAAGATGTGCAAGTTTTACATTTTCTTATTTGCAGTAGAATTGTGCCACCAAAAAAGGAAAAAAAAAAACACTAGGTAAAGCCATTAACCACAACAAAGTTGATTATTTGTGACGTAAATTTAATTGTCGCAAAAAATATATTTTCGTCACTTAATATTATTAGCGACGACAAAAAGTATTTCTCTTAATTGGCTGATGATATTGTTTTTACCTTTTTGTGTAGCTCTTCAATTCGTTCCAACAACAACTGCATCTGCATTTATCATCAGGAAATTAAAGTTTCAATGATATATGTGCTCCTGAATAACAAATTATTTTGCCTTAAAAAAATGAATTTATATAATGATAGAAAGAAAATGAAATCTCATCATCTCAAAGTAAAATTAAAAAAAAAAAAAGCATAAAAGAGGAATGAAAGGAGGATGATGAACATGACTACCATCCGGCAGTATTAAATACGATTGCATGAATTCATGTTTAAAGTAATTAAAACATAACATGAGATAACATGAATATATTTTCAAAATTAATTCAACTCAAAATTTATATAAATATAAAATACCGAAATTACAATTATTACACGGCCAAATACATAAATTGCCAAGTCTCTAAATCACAAATTAAAGAACAGCAAAATTAAATTTAAAATCATCAGTTTACCTTCTTTTGTCTAGCCAGTGAGATAGCTCTGTCAAGTTGTTTCTCAATTTTATAGAGCTCTTTTACAGTAAGTGTGTCAAGCTCTTCCCCGAGAAGATGCCTTCGTAAATTCATTATCATTAAATAATTAATATGCTTTCAGATAACTAATATATATATATATATATATATGTTAATTAAGTTCACAGGAAGGCTCTAACTGTAAATATGAATATAAATCATTGCATTTGTCGAAGTGAGTACCTTTGAGAGAGTTGAAGAGATTCATATTTTGCCTTTAACCTTGATATGTCGGGGTACAAATTCTGTATTGGACAAGAAAAAGAGAATTTCTCGTTAATTATTTAACCTCAAAGATCTAAAAGGAAAAAATCAGAATTTTATAATAACGGAAGGATGGGGAAACAGAAAAATGAAAAGCTGAAGATGTAATTATAAAGAAAGTAAACACGAAACTTTAAATTACGTATGAGATTTGAAGTACTTTCTAAACAAATTACCTGTGCTTCCTCATCAGCAATATTGAGTTCAGAAGTGTAATGATGCTGCCAGTATTTTTCCAGGGTTTGAGCCACACTGCTAGAGAGATCAGGAAAAGCAAAATAGTTGACAATTACGTTTATTTAATAGATTAACAAAACAAGTTGATCAGATAACACTGTATGTCAAGTTTAATGGCTTAAGAAGTTTGAGGAAAAAAAAAAGCCGGGGAGGGACTGCATATGTTGGAATCTCAGACTTGTTGAGTGTCATTTGTTTTAAGAGTGGTTCACGAATCAATCCGAGTCGAAAGTTTGGAAAATTTGACTAGTTAGATTAGTTTCTTTTCTGGCATCCGAAACAAGCAAACATAACCATCAAGCAAGCTTGAATTTGAGATTATGGATTAGCACAAAACCTTTCTGTTCAAGAGTTTCAGATTCTTTGATTCTTAGAGATTAATTAAAACCCAATTTGAATGTTTAAGATTTTCAGATATTTGTTTCTTAGAGATTAATTAAATCCCATTTTGAAAATCTCATCTCTTATCAGCAGAAAAATTGTGAGTGTTCACTTCAAATCAGCCGCTGTGCTTCCAACTTTAATTTCTTTCATTCTCTTCAGCTTCCACTTTATTGGAATTTAACACTTAGATATTCTTTAATATAAATACAGCCAAACTTTTTCTAATATTTCTAATTCTTTAAGTATAAATTTATACTTTAAATTCAATAACTTTTAAAAATAATTATTTTAAATTATTTATATCTTTATAGGTTTTTTACTTTCTATTCTTTCATTAAAAAATCCAAATATTTTTACCACATTTTAGAGATATAAATATATAGCACTAATATATATACATATAATATCTTTTTCTCATAAAAAAAAATAACATGTTTTGTTAAAATAAACTAAGAATAAAATCCCAAAAACAAAAAAAAGGGAGAAACAACATCTGAAAGTTGAAACCTATAAGAAAGATTAAAATCTTCAATTAATTCGTCTTAATTAAAATGTAAAAATATTCGTATCTCAAATTTATTGGTCAAAAGCATATCCTTAAAATTAAAACTTAATCATGCTTATGTATTTTCTGAAATCCATATTTATTTTTCACTTAAATGTTATTAGGGAACCATACAAAAATTTATAGTCATGTGCTTTTAAGTCATAATAATATTGTACTGTAAAGAATACCACTGAATTAATATACTTCTTTTTAATTAAAACATATTTATATTTAATAACTGATAATGAATAAATTTATACACTATAATATTAATGAATCATGTGATAGCACTTATTAATAAGTAAAGTTATATATATTTATTTTTAAAAATTTTTAAGATTTTGTTTTTACTTACTAATTAGATGACATCGTATGATTTACTGGTAATATACAAATTTATATACTAATAATTCATCAAATATAAATCCCAAAACAATATACTTCTTTTTTATGCCATAAAGAATATTGTTTTCATTAAAATAAAATTAAAGCTTAAGCTAAAAACCTAGCTAATTAGGATTACTTAAAAAAAAAAAAAAAAAGAGACTATTGGACATGATTTCAAAGTGCTAAACATGCATGCATTCATACATTTATGCCATAGAAATTAGAATGTACGCATGTATTATGCAATGTCTATGGCATTCCCTTATGTGAAAAAAAAAAAAAAGAAAAGCCAAAAACAATGTTCATCAAAAGATAAGAGTAACATTTATACCAAAAAAATAAAAAAAATAAAAAAACCTAAAATTCTCTTTATGAATTGAAAATGATCAATTGACTTTGCAAATACTATGCAAAACCATAAGTACGACATAGGAATATAAGCTGATTAGCCTAATTTGTTTAATTTTGTTGAAATTGCGTTTGATAAACTAATGAAATTTTTATTTTTAATAATTAATTTTTTAATGTGATTGATATTTGATAACTTACTTTTAAACCACTCAAGTGAAAGATTTCAACATAAAATGTCAAAAATCTTAAGTAGTTTAAAGCTGTTTAATGAATTCAATCATTTTTTTAAAACTAATCATTTAATTACTTAAATCTTATATTCTTTCTGGTTATTTTTAACCTTAATTGATAAAAAAATTTTCCATCCATTTGTCAATTTTCTTTTTCTATATCTCAAAATGAGTTCATATTTTCATTTTTGAACACTTATAATTTTGCTTTTCATACATTTTTTTATAACGACTTTTAATATTTGATAATAAAAATTGTAAGACATTAATATTTAAAAAAAATTAGATTTATAATATTAAATACGGAAAAATCAATATTGCAGTACTAACCCATTATACTTATATTTATATCATATTTTTATATATTATAATAATATTTAGATAGATAATAATTCAAATTACAGCTAAAATTATTGGACGTTATATATATATATATATATATATATATATATATTCTACATAGAAAACCGGATAAAAGAGTCAAGTCAACCGGTTATAACTTGTAACTAGGGAAACTTAAGGTGGACAAACGTCCGTGATTTCAGGGCCTGTGAGGGTAAGGGTTTTCTAATCTCTGGTTTTGAAGGGGGGAAAAAACAAAAGGAGAATTCAATCGATGAAAACAAAAGCATATCGACCATTATTTCTTTATTTTCAATCTCGAAGATCAGATGGAAGTGCGAAATATTTTGAGGGAACCGATCAAAATGAGGAAAAAAAAGAAAAGAAAAGAAGAAATTGGGCTTAAATGAAAAAGGATACCGGTACGACAGTACCATGCGCGAACGTTGAAGTATGATGGGGGAAAGCAGTAATTTTACTCCATTGATTTAGTCACAGTCTTTGAGAATGGGCGAAGCTCAGATATTAAACGCTTCGTACCAAAAGCCAAAAAAAGAAAAAAAAATATAGGCAGAAACCCTAACCACTCAATCAACTCCATGGGTTGTCTAAATCGACTTTGACAATGAATAGTTACCTAGTTTCTGATCATGGACGGCACAGATCAAAACAAAACAAAAAATGAAAACAGGACAAAGAAAAGCGTATCATGAAACCATTGGTTGTCATCTCTAAACAGCTATCATCAGACCTGCAAAGAACCAAACCGCCTCTCTCTCTCTCTCTCTCTCTCTCTCTCTCTCTGTCTTTCTCTCTGTGTTTTTGTTAGGCTTTGATGAGGGGGCTGTTCAAAACGTAGATACAATTCAAAAGAACGATCGTTGCAAGATGATGATGTAGGCATTTTACAAGAACAGTAGTTTCATTATATCATTAATTCAAGGGCTTTGGCAAGACATCTGTTATTGTGTGTATTTGATAATATAATCAGATCGGTCATGGATAGCTAAACAAATGAAATATTTAGAAACAAAGCTTGCAGAAATGAGAGAGAGAGAGAGAGAGAATCTTACGTCTTGCTGCCATATTCAGAGACCTTGCCTCTGCTGGAAAAGATGATGACAGCAACCTCGGCATCGCACAGCACCGAGAGTTCGTAGGCTTTCTTCAGCAACCCATTCCTTCTTTTTGAGAATGTTACTTGCCGATTGATTTTGTTCTCTATTCTCGCCAACACCACTTTCCCTCTCCCCATTTATGGGAATATTATTTAAGAAAAATCCCCCAAAAAAAAACAATAAATTACTATGTATTAGTATTGAAAGAGTGATCTTCTCTTACTTCACTTCCTCAGTTTCTCTTTGGATTATCGTTTTTGTTTGATAATAATAACGACGAAAAGATAAGAGTGGCTGAGAAAGTGAATACGTCTGCTATGAAGAATATACATTTACCATCTACTCTTGGATGGAAAGCAAATTTTCAGAGTTAATTCTCTTTTCATTTTTACCAAAAGTGGAGTTTTTGGAGAATTTTTACTGCCTGCAAGATTGGATGACTTTTGAATGACCCATTTTCATGAAGGAAAAAAAACAAAAACCACAGTAAAATACATCAATATCTGAGTTCTTTGTCTTTTTCCTATACAGACAAAATATATATAAATATATATTGCATTATCCGAAATTAATTAAGCAGCAAACAGAAATATATATTTAATATAATATTTTTAATTTATTATATTTTTAAAAATTTATTTATTATATTTATATTTAAATATTAAAAATAAATATTTAAAAAAATAAAAAATTTGAGCAACATAATATTTCTTTATCATTTTCTATAAAATGTATATCCATGCCTTATAGTATTTTTAACATAATTTTTATATATTTTAAAATATTTAATATTTTTAATTTAAAAATCTCTATTTCATTTTTTTTTAAATCCCTTAATTTTACGTAATACTGTTTTAAAAATGTATGTACTATGCTCTTTTAAAAAACTAAAATTGAAACCTTAAAATATTGACCCCATTATATTAATAATAAAACCGTTAATTGATTTTGGATTCATTAAATCAAGTGACAGTAATTTAATTAGAAAATGATAAAAAAAATTTTTTATAAATTATGTAATAATTTTATAAGAGTATTTATATTTTTAAAATATTTTTATAATGTATTTTTTTAAAAAATTCACTCATTTAAAAAATCACCGCTCTCATATCACTAATATTTCTTTTTTAAAAAAAAACTAACATTTATTTTTTTAAAATTACTACATTTTTTAAAATATATTACTTCTGTTAAAAAAATTACTACTACATTAAATAAAATTTACTTATATATATATATAAAACAATGTTTTTACTTTCTCCCATAAAAGTTGGTGTGAGATAATCTTATAGAATATAGTTTTGCTTGGTTTCTTTTGATTTCCATTTTCACATGGATTTCCTTTCCGGAGAGAGATTGCCTCCCTCCTAAGTCTATATCCACTTAACATTTATGCTTTTTTGATATAAGCATGAAAAATATATTTTTTAAAATAAATATTAAAAAAATTTATCTATACTAATATAAAAATTAAATTAATTTTATATTTTTTTATAATTTTTATATAATTTATATTTGTTTAATTTGATCATTATATTTTTTTCATAAAAATCAAGCACATCAAGTTTTAAACAAATTAAAAATGTTTAATTATTTGTTAGATGTAAAAAATTCTCAACCGTGAAATATATATTAAAAAATACAGTATTCTTGATCAGTATGATAGATATATCTGATTGACTCAAAATTTTACGTGCACAAAGAGTATGATTATATTACTAAATCCAAAGATCGATTTATTAAAATACTAATCATATAAAAATTTATAGTGATACGTAAAATTAATTTATTTTTAAACATACTCATGAGCAAAGTCAGATCGCAACAAAAAAATTTAAAATTCAAGTCCAGATTTGAATTTGATTCGATTCAAAAATTGAAATTTAATATTTAAATATATTAAAAAATTACTATTATAATTAAATTTAAATAAAAATATTATTTTTATTTTATAAATAATAATTTACATTAAATTAAATCAACATAAATCATAAAATATATTTAAATTTAATTCAATCTATTAAATACCTTGAGCACTCTATTTATTCTTACAACAATGTAAAAGGGCATTCTTATAGTGAATATATATATATATATATATATATATATATATATATATATATATATAACAAAGTTTTTGCAGTCAACTGAGTGATTTTGGGGCTTCCTTTTCTGCCGTAACAAAAGGGCCGTGACATGCTACGTGTCGAGTGTTGTACGTGGGTTTTCATGATAAGATTGTCCCCAACATCTAAATTTGAATTTGTACATGCTACGTGTCGAATGCTAATTGTCGTTTCGCCTGTCCGAACTTTTTGTTTTGTGCCCATCGATTTCAGGCCTTCGTTGAGTTTGCTATGTTTCGAAAACCCATTGGATGGCATGAAAAAAACCAGATAAAAACATAGGAAGCTTGTGGTTCCAACCAATGAAGAATCGACATGTCATATATTTTCAGTGAGGTCGGAAACAGCTTATTACAACCCTGGTGGGAGACAAGAACCGGTCTATGATGTAGTTGGATGGGTAAATGACAGAGCACTCCTTCATTTAGATTCCCACCCCAACAACCCTAATCTAATTATTGTTTTTGTTTTCTTCTTTCTTCTATTCCTTAGAAAACAAAATAATTTATTTGTCCAAACTATAAATAAATATTTTTAAATTTATGCATATTTTTTTAAAAAAATAGTTAATAGATTTAAGGGTTTCAGTTTCTATATAAGTAATTCTTTATAGAAAAAGATGCAATTTATCAACATGGGTTAGTTTATTTGATTAAAAATTTATTAGCATTCGGTAAATATTAAAATTTGAGTCTAATTTGATGTGTAATCAGTAAATATCATAATTAAAGCTTATGGAATATCATCTCTAAGCCTATGACACACTTTAACTCTAGATCAGAATTATTTCTTTTCACTTAAATTTTTTTCAAAAAAAATTACAATCAAAGATTATAAATATGAAATTTATTACATTTTATGTCTGAAAATGTAATTTTACCTCAAATTTTATATGCAAAATTTTTACCACCTTATAATTAATTTTAAGAAATGAAGGTTTCTAATTTCAATTTTTTTTTCAATTAAGAAATGTAAAATAGTTTATATATTAAGCTCATGGTTTTCTTTTGAAGATACCTTGCTTAATTCCTTTAGATGATAAGACCAATAGACATATAGAGTACTGGTATTAGCTTGTAGGCCCTCCTTTGTTTCCTTCTTCCTTTAAATCTAAAACCATTTCTATCACATCCTTCATCAATCACCTCAAGTTAAGTCAAATTCTTTTTTAGTTAGCATTTTGCAATACT
>JBBYHL010081891.1:12091-31259 GCA_038381835.1 Adansonia madagascariensis | reverse complement strand
AAAAGGGTTGATCAGGATGAAACCATACGAGTCAACTTAAGTGACTAAGGTGATACCTAAGTCAAAAAAGTTAACCAGGATAAACCCATATAAGTCAACAAGGGTGATAATGACGGATCCTAAGTTTAAAGTATTGACCAAGGTAAAACCATGACAGTCAATAAAGGTGACTAGGTTAAAACTCCATCGATCTTTTACCTAATTGAATAGAGTCGACTCAAAACCTACTTCACTGACATCCCTTATGATCGGATGAAAATGACATAGAATTCAACATATCTAAAAGTTAATTTTATTGCATATTGTCAAGGCCTCATGAATATAAGCCTTATTATTGCTAATTTCTCTCTTTTTTGATATGTTGGTGAATACTTATTAATCAAAGCCTCATTGTTGCCAATTTCTTTTCTTCTTGAAAGACTTTGAATTTCACCATCGAAGATAAACTCTAAGATTTTGAAAATGTTTCAGATTTGACCCGAAGACTTGTTTTTAAACTAATTCTTTCAAACACTTTGGATATCACCATAAAAAACTTTGAAATAATTTTTTTTAAATGTTTCGGATTTAACCATCGAAGAGTTAGTTTTTAAAAAAATTCTTCTAACTTTTCGGATATCGTCATATAAGACTTTAATTTTTCATGTAATTGATCAATGATTTATGCAATTATAATTTTTTAAGTAAGCATGATTATGCGATGATTGCAAAATGATTACATTTAAAAAAAAAATCAAATGATGAAAACATGTAGATAACTAGTGTTGAGAATAATGCAAATGCTCGTAGAATGATGCAAATGCAAGTATTAATGAACAGGTACATGCACAAGATATGACTGAAATGCCAATATCGCCTAAATGTGCTGATGATCATGAAATGATGTGAATATCAAGTATCAGATAAAGCACATGCTGTAGATAACTCAATCTAGCCATTTTTCAGATCTGACTTAGCTTCTTTAATTGATTATATATCATAACATACTTTGATCCTTTCATGCTTCAGGAAAGATAACTTTTTTTTCAATCTTTTGTAATCATTTATCCTAATGATTTCAAAGTTCAAATTTTTATTTCCTTCTCCTTCTCATTGGTCAAGTATTATCTTGATTTGATACCCTTTAATCAAAAGAACCCTTATCTCTTTTTTGACATCTTTTCCAAGTTTTTCCAAATAATTATCTCATTAAAAAATTATTTTATTTAAAACTTTTGGGTTAAAAGTATGTGATGTTTAAATCTTTTGAATACTAATGATCTTTGTTGAAAATTTTCCTGAATGACAATCTAATTCTCTTAAAATGGATTGAAAAGCTTTAAAAGAACTTTGGTTGGTGCAAAATTTTCAACATGGATAGGATACATGCCTTATTTTCATAGGCATGAACGAATCAGGCCATTGAAAATCAGACAAATTTGATGTTCCTTTAAGTCTCCTAACTATTAGCACTTTGACAGGTACTAAGACTAGCTACGAAGGGTTTAGGATCAGAATGTCAAGTCAAAAAAGAGGATGGATTTAATTTTCTAAGTGGGTGTGTTTAACTCAGAGTTAAAAACCTGAGAAACTCGAGGGTTATTAAATGTCCCTAAAATTTTTTGAGCTAGTTTTTCTTTTTGTAAAACTTTGGTATTCCCATAGATGATATCGGTGATTCTACTATTTCACTTTAGACTTCCCATTTTTGGGTTTTTACCCTATAGCTTCATTCTTTCCATTTTTTCATTTCTTTGTCTTTGATAGCATCATTATGCTCTTAAGAGGTACTCATGATCTTTCTAAAAGAAAATTTTTCTTAAGAACCTCTGAAATCATATTTGATCAAAATAGACTTTTCAAGTATGTAATGTAAGCCAAGGTTCAAGGTTTAAAAAGGAAACATGAATAGGTCTAAATATAGTGTTTGAGGGTGCTCAAATTAAAGGTCATTTCATGAGGAATTCACCCTTTCTATTCTTTTATAGCATTACATTTACTTGTTTCCTCATCATTCCTTCTTTTTTCATTTTTCTTTTCCATTTCTCTTTTCTTTTGTCCCCTCTTTTTGTTTTTTTGTTTTGTTATTTTTGTTGTTTTCTTAAAAGAAAGTGCCAATTTAAGGAAACTTAACTCATTTTACATTTTCCTTAAAACATTGAGAATTTTTGAAAATTTGAATGAAAGATATATTTCTCATATTTTCTCTAATTTTCTTCACAGCCTCCAGTGTGAAGGGTTATCCTTGATCAGGGGGTTACAAAAAGAAATAGTGTTTTAAGCTCAAATAGGGTAGTAAATGAAAGAATTTTCTATAACTATGAGAAGGGTGATGAAAGAAGGCTATTTATCACTTCAAAGATAGCCATGTAGATTAAAGAGTCATTCCTCATAAAAAAGATTCTTTGAAAATATCTTGAACATCATAATCACATGATAATGCATCTGAATTTTCTCATTCTTTTTCTTATTTTCTTTCTTTTTCTTCTTTCAAAAATTCATGCATGTGTTTCCCTTTTTTCTCTAATTGGCAAGCATGTTCTGTTTTCCAATTTATCACTAATAGGAAATCAGGTAATGTAGATATTCATGTTTGCAAGGAAAAATTTATGCTTAATCTACAATGATGAGTAATAGGCTATATTTAAGATGATTAGGAAGAAGCAAATCTCAAAATGGTTTTGTCAAAGACATGGGGGCAATTTTGTTTAGTCATCATGCCCCAAAATAAAACTAATGAGCAACTTTTGAAAAATGGTCATGAAATTCATGTTTTGGCTTTTGGAAAAGATATAAAGTTTTAGGGACAATCTTGGCACATAACCAGTTGCATTGATTAGGATCCCTAGAAAAATAGTACATTTGTTTGATTTTCAAAAAAACTCATGCATTTTTGGAAGCTTTATTTTATCATTCTTTATTAAGAAAATCATGGATTAAGAGCTTTAAAGTTTCTTCCTTGAAGTACTAGGTCTTTCAAATAGTCATGGTTTTATTCACAGGGAAATGGATGCAAGGGTACAAACTCATTTTCAATATTTATCATTAGTATTCTTAAGACTTTTCATCATCATGTTTTAGTTTTTTAGAAAACATTATCTTTTTGAAAACTTATATTCAAAATATGCGTGTTTCATAAAATATGTTAATTCAGAGATCAAAGACTTATCAAGCTTATTTACAACATTGATTATTAGTACTCTCAAGATTTTTCATTATCATATTTTTACTTTTTGAGAGAAAATTTATCTTATAAAAATCTCAATATTCAAAATTACAACCTAAATTATCAAAATAATAATCATAATATTGACTAACATCATATCAATTTGGATATAGTGGTTTCAAAGGCTTAATTAGGATAGTTGCTAAAAGTTGATTCTTGAGGAGTTCGGGTGAAAGCTCAGTATAATACATGGGAATCTACTTAACTTGATTAGAATTCTGCTTCTTGTATCTATTCTGACTATTCCTCTGAGCACTTGGCTTATGCATAGATGTGAAAGTCAATGTAACTATAAGCATTGGTTGGTGTGGACCTTAGGATGCATTATTCATCATAGGGTAGCATATCTCATAAGGGTGACACTGTTTTGGTCAAGATTTGTAAGTGGTTGGTTCATATGGAAGATAACTTGGATTTCTTCTTCCTTCTTAATTGTTTTTCTCTTCTCCACTATCGACACATCATTAACTCATATCTTTCAATTTTTAATGGCATTCTCAATAATTTACCCAAATATCACTATATCAACAAAATTTTTTGTGACACTTCCTATGAGTTTTATCAAAGAATGGATTTGGTAATGTATTCAGTAATAGGGATACTATCTCTTTTTCTAACAAAGATGGTTACAGTTGGGCTACCACATTCTTTCATCTCTAGCCATACTATGTGAATTTTTTGTTTATTTCTTCTTCATTTTCTAGAGAGAAAATTGGTACAATGTCAAATCCCATATATGCTTTTGTTGCTGAAGAAAAACATTAGCCAAGTCCATCCAACACTGTACTTGATCGGATTCAAGTCATTATACCATTTCACTATTGATCCTGACAAGCTTTCTTGAAAACAATGAATGAAAAACTTGTCATTATGTGTATGCCTAGTCATTTCTCTAACATTTTGATGCGAGCCGCAAAGATGTGGTGCTACTAAACTTTTTAAAGTCTAGCATCTTAAACTTAGGAGAAAATATTAGATTCAGTACTAAGCTCAACTCATCTACATTGACATTGCTAAAGTCATCTGACTTTTTCTATTGTTTTGAGCCTCTTTTCAAAGAATCAGTATTTTTTCCTATCATTCTCGAGTTTAACTCTTTTCAACCTTGAGCTTAAGATTTTGTTACGCTATGAGCCTATCACGGTCTCTAACCATTAGTTTGTTTAAAGTAGGACTTGGTTTTACATTTGTTGCCCTTTGGTAAGCATGAGTATGTATTATGGGACTAGATCCTATAGGTCGAATTCCTTGAAGTGATTGCCCCTCTGCCCTAGATGAGCCAGTAACAATAATAGGGAGACTCTTTTTATTTCTTGAATTTACATTTTTGGACTTTTTCCCTCTGGTGGTCATTATTTCCATTAATTTAAAGATTTGTGCTTGCATTTCCTCTTGTTTTTCAATTAATTTTTCCTGTGTTTCACACTAGCTTGCCTCCATCCTTTCTAAGCGTGCTGAATATTTGTCTTCCATGGCCAATGTTGTTTAATTATCCCGACATTGTTGCTTGAAAAGAGAAAATTCTTTTAGAGAACTATTAATTTTGAGAAAACCTTCATTTTTCCCCCTCATCCCTATAAAATGCATATCATGAATGAATGCATGTATAAATGCACATACGCGCTTGAGTGCAAGGATGAAATTAATGTAATATCAAAGAAAAATTTATAAACAAAGTAATACGAACAAGTATACACAAAGGACCTATTATAAAAAAAGACTACCCCAAAATGAAAATTAATGCATCAAGGCGCCTTAAGGAAAAATAATCAATGTTGTTGTGGTTGGCACAATGATCATTCATTATTATTCGATGTAAGAAAGGAAAAAGTTAGTACAAAAACCTAAGATTGATGTAAGAAAAAAATTTTGCCTTAAGCAGACCCTTTAAGTCATTATGATGCCTATTGGGGCAAATGAAAAGGTCTTGTTTCTAGCAATGATGTATGAACATCATCCCTAGGCTACATGTCTACATCATGTAGTTAAGGCCACAAATGACTGTAGACGCCTAATTTTATGCGGGTCTTTTTTCTAATAATTTTGAATATCCGAGACCGAGAACTTAATGGCTATCCTTATTGGGAATGATCTTTTCAGATGAACAAGACAATTTCAAGACCTTTTTAGTCATAATTTAAACAACCGTAAGTTTACGTAACAAAAAAAGTCATATTTTGATATCTAATTTTGGATATACAAATTAAATATTTAAGAGAAAAATTATTTTTTAATAATTTCTTTTCAAATTTTGAAAATCTATTTTTGCGGATGATATCATAGTCAAATTTCTCATTTTTAGGAATTTTTTAGAATTTTTTGTTAAATTTAGGAAATTGACCTTCGTATATTTTTACTGATACCTGTTTGGTATTTATGTTGATATGCACTCCAAAAAATTAGAAATATTCAATGAAAATTTTGTAGTGGCATTTTATACCACAAGGTGTCAAGCTGCTCATTTTTGTAATTAATTATGAATTTTTCACAGTATCGCGAGTATTGTACTCGTGAAATTTTTTTGATAAAATTATTTCAAATTTTGAATTTTGGATTTTCATCTTTACCATTTTATAAATTAATATTTTGAATAATATGTTTTATTTAATTCATTTTATATAATTTTTAATGCATTTTTTAAAAATTTTTTCAGTTCCAGAATACGTACTTTTCGTTATCTGTAAAACATTTGTGTAATTTTCTTGAGTTTTAAATTTTAAAATTCTTTAAATATTCACATTTAACTACCATTAAATTAGTTTTTTAAAATTCATTTATTTGTTATGAATTTTAGAATTTTTTCTATTTCAAAAATACGAAGTTTTCTACTCCATGATTTGTTTCGGGAAGATCTTTCTAAGTTGATATAATTTTTTAAATTCCTTAAATCAGTTTAGGAAATTTCCTTTTATTTTATCAGTTTTGCATTATTCTTTTGAATTTCTTCCATTTTCGAAATACGAAGTTTTCTACTCCATAATTTTTTAGAAAGATTTTTTTTAGTTTTTAATTTTTAAAATTCTTTAAATATTATTTTTTAATCCATATTAAATCAGTTTTGAAAATTTTAATTTATTTTATGAGTTTTAAAATTTTTTCAGTTACCAAGATATGAGTTTTATACTCCGTAAATTTTTTTTGGTGAGATTTTTTTCAAGTTTCTAATTTTTAAATTTCTTTTATTATTATTATTATTTAATCCATATTAAATAATTTTAAAAAAAATCAATTTATTTAATGAGTTTTAGAATTTTTTTTCTTCTTGTTACCAAGATACGGGTTTTACCCTCCATAAATTTCCTCGATAGGATTTTTTTAAGTTTACAAGTTTTAAAATTCTTCAAATACTGCTATTAGTTCACATTAAATCAGTTTTTCAAAATTCAATTTATTTTATGAATTTTGCCTTACATGTAACAAATTTTCTAGTTAAATGTTTTTTTCTTGTAAAATTTTGCAAGTTTGCTATTTTGATTTTTTCTTCATACATAAAAAATCATTTTTATTATTAAATTGAATTAAATTGATTATATGAAATTTTATTTTAAAAATATAATTTTTAATTTTTATAATTTAGTTCTTATAGTTAATTTTTACGGTATAATTTTACATATTATATACAACAATCACTCAAAATATCTATAGAAGTCAATGATATCATGCATACATCACAAGGAGACAAGAGTTATAAATTTAAATCTAATCAATTTGTCAAAAATCAAATTATGTCTGAAACAGATCAAATAAAAAAATAAAGAAATTATGACATGTAATAAATAAAAAAAATACCTGTGGATTTGGGATGGAAACTCACAGCAAGGATGGATTCAAAAAGACCATTCTTGCTGCCCCCCCCAAAAAAAAGCCATATGAAAAATTCTCTCGCGCAAAAAATGCTTTCCATATTCAATTCGACTTTTTTTCATAGAAGTTTTCAAGGAATTTTAAGTTTAAAAGCTTTTCAAGGTAATTTTATCTAGAAATTTTGCAATCTTTGCTATATATCCATCATTTTTCTTCTTTAATCTGAGTCAAAATCATGTTAAGCTTATGGATTTTATCCATGTTGAAAGGCTAGCATGTTGACAATGACCAATTTCCTATATATTTGTTGATATATTTAAGTTTTTTTAAAGTTCGATTCTCTTTTTTTATAAATATTATTGTTTTTGATGAGATATTAATTTTGTTGAATATATATGTTTTTTTTTATATCGTTATCCTTAATATTTTCCTGTTAATATGTTGATCAACATATTTATAGATTCTTTTTTGTCATTTTATTTTTTATTTAAACTTGATGATACTTATTCATGTTTATTTTCATGATTTTGTGTTACAAAATATTGATGCATATTTATTTCTTATCTTGGCTAAATTTGATATGAATTGGTAATGATGATTTTGTGTTTATTGTTATCTTGATTTCATGTTTTTTTAATCCATTTTGTAAATATTAGAAATTTTAGGGATTAAATCATAAAATACATAAACTTTTTTACACCATTTTTGGTTTGGTCGAGAGCTTCACAGGCTATTAGAAAACTGATTTTGTGTGTTTTGGAACATGTTTTAGGTTATTTTAACATTTTAGGGGCCATTTTTGTAATTTTAAAAAATTTAAGGGTTAAATTACAAAATATGCAAAAATCGTGTTTTATGACCAAAAGTTCTTGGCCAAACCTTCATGTAGATTTTTTCCATGATTTTTGGGTTAATTATTGGTTGATTAGATGATTTTTTGTGATGTTTTGTGATGTTATTTTTATGTAGGGGTCAATGCAAATTTAGAAAATTTAAGGGTTATTTTGGAAAATGTAGAAAAAATTTTGTTTTGAGGCCAAGGTGTTTGGCCAAATTCTTACTGACATATTTGCTATATTTTCCATGTGCATTTTCATGTGATTTTTTGATTTTTCTGGTTATTTCATCATGTAGGGACTAAAATGAAAATTTAGAAAAGTTTAGGGACTAAATAGAAATTTTCATATTTAAAGGGTAAAATGAACCTTTTACCAATTTTAAAGATTCCTATTATTTTTATGGCCTTCTCTAGGGATATAGAAATTTTCAAAACTTTTCGTATTTGTTCGATCTCCCGAAGGATAAAAATGTAATTTTTAAAAATTTAGGGGCTTGAATGTAAATTTTGCATTTTAAGTCAAACTTAAACTTTTAGCTTTTCGATTTAGACTAAATTCATCTACTTCATCATTTTAGGCCATTTTAAGGTCCACTAGGGTTATCAGGATACTTTCATGTCAAGGGTATAGCTTAGGGGCATTTTCGTATTTTTGCTCATCGGGATGTTTTTATGCCAAAGGTGAATATTTTAGGATCAGTTTAGCCTTTTAAGGTCATCTTAAGGTTTATTAGGGTTACCGAGATACTTTCATGTTGAAGGTATACCCTAAGGGCATTTTGGTAATTTTGCTCATTGTGATGCTTTATCCCAAAGGTGAATATTTAGGATTGCATTAGTTTTCTAAGGTCATTTTAAGGTACATTAGGGTTACTGCGATACTTTTATATCGAAGATATACCTTAGGGGTATTTTGATAATTTTGCTCACTAGGATGCTTTTACGTCAAAGTTGAATATTTTAGGATTGGTTTAGCCTTCTAAGGTCATTTTAAGTTCCATTAGGGTTGCCGAAATACTTTCATGTCAAAGGTATACCCTAAGGGCATTTTGGTAATTTCACTCATCGGGACACTTTTACAAAAAAAGGTAATATTTAGGATTGGATTAGTTTTCTAAGGTTATTTTCATGTCCTTTAGGTTCACCGAGATACTTTCACGTCGAAGGTATACCTCAAGGGTATTTTTGTAATTTTGTTAGAACCAAGTCCTAAGTAGTCATCAGGATTGTTTTATGCTAAAGATGTGCATTTAGGATATGTTCGACCTTGCACAATCATTTTCATGTCCTTTAGGTTTAGCAGAATACTTTCACATCAAAGGTATACCACCTTAAGGGCACTTTGGTAATTTCACTAAAATCGAGTCTTAGGTAGTCATCAGGGTGCTTTTATGCTAAAGTGTGCATTTAGGATAGGTTCAACCTTCCATAATCATTTTCATGTCATTTAGAGTTATCGAGATACTCATGTCAAAGGTATACCTTAAGGGCATTTTAGTAATTTTGTGTTAGAACCAAGTGCTATATGATTACTAAGATATTTTCATGTTAAAAGTATATGTTAAGAATAGGTTCATCATATCAGGTCATTTCTAGGTCATAAAATCTGTTTTTTTAATAATAAAATTAGTTTTATAAATAAGGCAATGTCTCCTAATTAAATTAATACGTAAGACTCCTGCCAGAATATGTGAGAAATTTTACGGATTATTTTAATAACGAGATACCTTTTACAAATAGGAAGTTGAGATTTTTCGATTTAAAAAAAAACAAAACCTTTTGTATTTTGCATAGTTCTCCAGCGAGATACGATAGAGAATTCGTGTCCACTTGGTTTCCCAAGAGGGTACGAATAATTTTGTAATTTTAAAATGTAATAAAACCCGACTTTCCTTGAAATAATAAATTTGTTTAATAAAATATTACGGGAACTACAATTAAATATCTAATATTGAAACAGAATAAAAATCAAATTTATTTTAACATATGATTAATAAGGTACCGATTGTCGAGCATCACAAGAAGGTTGATCCTTGTGATTGTAATCGATTCCCCGACCCGTTCAAACGATCTCTGGTATGAGCATAGACCTCAGAGTTTATTTTTATGGGTTTCGTAATCCTTAAAATATAAACTCCGGTAGGTGTTCAATCTCACCTGGCTAAAACAGATTGGTGGTGACCCTAAAAAAAATGGTCATTTCATAACCACTATTCAAAGAAGTCAGGTGAGCGATTCATCTCGATAACTTAGTCCCCAGGTAAGAAAAATAAAGTATAAATCATGATATAGGGCCTTAGAAATAAAAAAATAATTATATATAGATATTTATATAGAAACAATAGATACATTCACCATTTTAAGTAGGGCTGGTTAGGATTCATGTCAGGGCCATGCTGCGACAATGACTTGCAAGGTAAAAAGAAATAATCTCATTACAAGTGAGAATGTTCACTTATCTTCACATGATATCTAAATTAAAATAATGACAGCACCTTCTAGGGTGAAACAAAGATCTTACCACAAATGATGATGTTCGATTATCATCACCTGATTTACATGCTCAGAACTAAAATTAAAAGAAAAGAGTAAGAAATGTTACCCCATGTGTACCTAATCATTAATTTCTAAAATTGGCTATGGCTTTAACTAAGTGAGCCCTTACACTTCATTGCATGAAGTTTTGGTTGGACATCTAAATAGCTTCTTGATTTGCTCTTCGAGTTCAAAAAAAGATGATGAGGTGCCCTAATCCTTACCCATCAAGGATTTATGGCGAAAAGGCTTCCATTCAAGTAGGAGTATTTTGCATGCCTGTAACAAGGCTAACACCTTGGATAAGTGTAGGAATTTACACCTGATAGGCTTTTAACTGGCCTAGACAGAGCCCAAGACCTCAGAAGGTAGAGCTACTTCACCCTTCCTAAAACATTGGGTATCTTATGCCCCCTCTATATGCTTGGAGGAGAATCTAATGATATGCATGTGCATAATATGTGTGGGGGAACAAAAAAACTTCAATGGCTCAACTTTTTCAAATATAATAAAAACCTATCCTAAATGCCCCATAATGCTGCAAAAAAAATAAAAGAGCTAGTGAAAAATATAAACCATATATACCAAAATTTCCATATAAATAAAAAATATAATAAAAAATTTTATCTTGAAAATATTAGGAATTACAGTTAAATACTAGCTGAAATTGAATTAATCAAAATTAAGTTAATGCGTATTTAATTTAGGCCTGACTCTCTTGCATGTCCCCAGTGGAGTCGCCAAGTTATTGCAGGATGGGTGTACCTCTCTTTCCTATATACATTAATATATCATTATTTTTATTATATATTTAATTCAGGGCCACATTATTATTATTCTTTATTTTTGAGAACTGAGTCATCAAGATAGTTCGCTCACTCGGCTTAATCCTAAATAGTTGTTACAAAATGACTATTTATTTTAGAGTTGCCACAGGTTATGAAACCCATAAAAACAAACTCCAAGATTTGCAAAAATACCAAAGATTGCATGAAAAAGTTCGAGAGTCGGCTACAATCATGAGTAAGGATTGATCCCTCTTATGATACTTGAAAATGATTTCTTCATAATTACATATTAACTTAAATTTGGACTTTTATTTTGAATTCGTATTGGATATTTAATTATAATTCTCATATTTCAAAATTTTTCATATTCCCATATTTATTATTTCGTTAGAGAAAATTAGGTTTTTAATATTTTTGAAAACCAAAAGATCTATTGCACCTTATTAAGGATCTGGAAGAACTCGAAAGTTTTTATCATTCTCTTTTGTACTCCATTAGAAAGTTGAAGGATTACGAAAGGTTTTTAAAATCAAAATATCTTTCATCCATCACCAGAGAGTTGGAGGAATACGAAAGGTTTTACTTTTACAAAACTTGAAAAGTCCCAATTTTTATTTTGAAAAGGATATCTTGTTATAAAAATAACCCATAGAACCTCTCTCATTTGCTGGAAAAAATTTTATGTATTATTTTAACTTGGAGACATTGCCTTAATTTTTTAAAAAAATTGGTCTTGTTAAAAATATTAATATTTGTCCTTAGACTCGATTTTAGCTACATGTATGAAACCAGACTTAAAGGACTTAAACATGTAAAACCAAAATATCTCTTATAAGTACCTTCAAGATGGAAGTATCCTAGTAGCTCTAAAAACTCAATTTTAATGCAAAATTACCAAAATGACCCTAAGGTATACTTTCAATGTGAAAGTATCCCTGTAACCCTAAAAGACTAAAAAATGATCATAAAAAATGAACCTATCCCTAATGCACACCTTGACCATGAAAGAATCTCGATGATTAAATAGGACTTGGTTTTAGGGTAAATTACTAAAATGTCCTAAAGGACTACCTTCGTATGAAGCATCCCATAACCCTAAGGACTCGAAAATGATAGGAAATGATAATTTTACCCTAAATGGGTAATTAAAATATTAAACGTAAGCTAAAATGCAAAAACTATAATAAGCCCCTAAATTTTTCAAAATTACACTAAGCCCAACATGATAAAAAATGCATGAAATGTTTCAAAAATGAAAAAAAAATAACCTATAGGTAATTTAATGTGGGAAAATACCATCTTGACCCTAAAACATAAAGTTTTCTTAATGGACTCTAAACTTTGCTAACTTTGCAATTTAGTCTCTAGATGAAATAAACTCATAGTTAGACATAAAACATACCACAAAAAATATTGAAATCATGCTAAAAGTCATAAGAGGCATTCGACCAAGCACTTATGGCCTTGAAGCAATTTTTTTAAATTTGCAAATTAGTCTCTAAACTTTTTAAAATTATAAAAAGGCCCCAAAAGTCTAAAAAATATTTTCACCATGACAAAAATGAGTAAAACACATCCCTAGGTGTATATAAAGGTCTCAACCAAGCATGGAAGGCCTAGAAATAATTTTTTATTTTTACAATTTAGTCTCTATATTTCCTATAATTAAAAATTAGCACTGAAAACATTAAAAATTCACCAAATCACACGTGTACACAATTAGTCAAGCTTGGAACTACGTATCTAAAGCTTTAAAAATTTTGAAAAAAAATTACTTTTTAGTCCTTACGACTTTCAAAGATCACAAAATAATATAAATCATCATAAAAATAATAAATAAAATTAAATCAACGCCTACATGAATTTCGGCCATTCCAAAAAAGCATATATCCATTAAAATTTCCAAACAACAACCATAAATCTTAATTCTACCAAGCTCATATCAAAGTCATTATGTGGAAAATTATGAAAAATAACATACAAACATGGTTTACCAATATAGTAACATGACAATGCCAAGGAAAATTGAATCAACATGAACATATTTATGTGTATATATATGTGTGTGTATATATATATATATATCAACAAAAATATATTTCATAAAAAATGCAATTGTTAAGAAAAATTAAACATATTAATTAAATCAAAGAAAATTGTTCATAGTGATCTTGCTTTGTCTTTCACCATGGATCAAAATCCATGACCTGAAGCATAAATTTGGCTTACTAAAAGGAGGAAAATTGAATGAAATGAACAAAAACTAAGAATTTTCTAAAAAGTATTAAAAACTTGATTTTTTAGTTAGTATTTTGCTATTTTTGCTTAGAAACCATTAGGCTTCTCTTGAAACATTCTCCCCTTTTTTATCAAGAGGAAGTTCGACCAAGAAGGAATGAAATCCTTCTTGGCCGAATTAGCCATTGATTTTTCTTTTTGTTTTTCTTTTATGATTTTTATTACCTTTAATTTTTTTTTTAGATTTTGATAAGGTTAAATTAATATTTTTGTCCTTTTGTGCACAATACATCCTGCATTAACATCCTTATCTAGAAACTTTGCCTTAAAAAAATCTAATTTGGATAATATATAAACTTAATGATAAAATTCAATCCCAAATTAAATTAATTCTCATATAATTAAATTATAAAAATTTGAAATTGAAATAAATATACATAAATTTATGAAAACATAGGAATAAATAAAATTTTTATTGCTAATTTTATTAAAAAATTAAGTGGAAGGACTAAATTGTAAGAAATTAAAAGTTATAAACTCAATAAATGAAATTTTGCATGATAAATTCAATTATGATTTTAACCACATGAGACACCCAATTAAACATTCATATGGAAATTTTTGGCCTAAAAGAATTAAAATAATTTTTTGGAAAGAGAAAAGATTAATTAAACATTTCAAACTTGTAAAAATTTATAAGCAAAAACTTTTCAAATAAAATTTATATTTAATAAAAATAATCAAAATTTCAAAAATTTATATTCAAAATATTTTATTGAAATATATGCAAATTTTTAAGACTTTAAATTTTGAAAAATTTTACAAAAAAAATTTATAGATAAAAAATGTTCGTGTCCTAAAACCAAGAAAATTCCAAAAATGTGTTCAAATATTCGTAAAAAAAGTTGAATTCAACATACTATTCAAAATATTAATTTTTATGAACTTATAAAATAGTAAAGATGAAAATTTGAAATCTGAAACAAATTTTATCAAAAAGTTTTTTGCAAGTATAACACTTATGGTACTGTAAAAAATTCAAAATAAAATAACACAATTGACTATCTGACATGTGTTATAAAATGTGAATAGATATTTTTCTTGAATTTTTTTATTTTTAGGGGTGAGTATCGGCATAAATACCACATCGGTATTGGAAAAAATATATGATGGTTGACTCCTAAAATTGCATAAAAAATTTTGTAGGTTTCATAAAAATGAAAAATTTGATCATGATATCATTTGCTAAAACAAATTTCAAAATTTATCAAGAAAATATTAAAAAACTAATTTTTCTATTTGAATATTAGTCCTTTTTATTCGAGATTTATTTTTTACAACTCTTGAAATTGCACTTTTTCTGTCACGTGCATATGCTACCACATAGACATGAGTTAAAAGGTTTTGAAAATGCCTAATCTACCTGGAAGAGGTTATTCCTTACTAGGCTTGCGACTAGACCCTCAATCTTGGATATTTAAGATAACCAAAAAGAAGACCCAAATAAAATTGGGTGTCTATATAGTGTAATTTTGCTTTTAAAATATTTAACAACCATATCCACTAAGGTAAGTTTTTTTCTTTTTCGTTGAACCATTTTTTTTGGCTGAGTTTTAAGTGTAGAACATTGATGTACTATACCATGTTCCTTATAAAAAGCATGAAAGTCAGTAGAAAAATATTCTCCACCTTTACCATTAAGCAAAATTTTAATTTTTTTTCATGCAAATTTTGTTACTTAGAATTTATAACATTTAAATGTTTTAAATGCTTTATCTTTGTTTCACGTTAAATACACATTGTAGGCACCAAATTTTGTCTGGGCCTCTATGTGAGTATCTTAAGCCATCATCAGATCATTTACCCATGCTCGAGTTTAATAACTATCATCCTAGGTCATGGTAGAGTAATCCAAGAGCCAAAATCAAGTAAAACATGCAAAATTCATCAAATGTATTGTACTTTTCCTTAGAATATAGATACATTGGCTCTAATGTTTAAAATTTTCAAAATTTTGGGTGTGTATCGATACATTATATCAATGTATTAATACAAAGTCTTGGTAGTACCTAAGGTTGCTTTTGAGGCTGTAAAGTATCAACATGTTGCCCAATGTATCAATACACTAGGCCAATGTATCGATACACCGGTTTTAGTGTTGAAAATTTGTGACATTTTTCTTTAAACTTTTCATCAATTTTTTTAATGAATTTTCCAACATTATTAGACTAAAAATCACCTTATTTAAGGATTGGCCATCTGGGATTATGTTTAAATGAAATAATGATCCATTTATCAATTTTATTTATTTATTTAGGCTTAATTTCACTTAAATGTAATTAGGTTAAATTTTCATTTAAAAATAAAAAAGGCCCAAAAAGCAAAAGATGTTAGGATTTAAAGGCAATTTCATGTGATAATCCAACTTAGGCATGGGCATTTTTGCCTACTAAAAGTCATATTTTTTTTATTTGGTTTGCCAATGGAAGGGTTTCTTGGCTCCCATTCTACTGGTCTTTGGTTACATGTATTTTAAAAACACATATCCAAAGACAAGGGAACCATTTAAGCCATAAAAATGGAACAAAAAAATGAACTTAAAGAGCATTATGTTGGTCAACCATAGAAAAAGTTATCTAACCTTGCCTTTGATTTATTTTTTTTACATACTCTCTACACCTGCACTCCCCCATTTTCATCCTCTCAAAACCCTAGCAAAGAAAACAATTCTAGTAAAGGAAAAGAGAGAAAATGCAATGAAAAATCAAAGAAAAAGTTAGGAAAATGAGAAAGCGAAAAAGATTTAAAGCTTCAAGGTATAAACCATATTTTTTTTCTTGTCATTTTTATTTTTACTACATGTTTATGAGATCTTAGTAAACCTTCATGTGACCATGAATCTTTTAGGTTTCATGCATGTTTTTTTGATGCCAAGATGTTTGCTCTTGCATGAGATGTGTTTCGATGATCATGAAATAACCAAAACCTTCCTTTTTTATTTTAATGATTTTTAACCAACTCTATATCCTCTTGCTTTGATGTTTGCTTCATTATTATGACATATTTCATGCTATATAATTGTTCATCTTGCATATCATGACTTATTTATGTCATTTCTTGTGCATAGTTAATGATGTGTTTGTTGCCATGTTTCTCTACATGTTGTTATGCCATGCCTTGATGATTTGATGAAATCTTCGTATATCTATGTTCATGAGGTATGTTAATCGGTCTAAAGTTGGCAAAGGATTTTTTAGAATAATTGATTAGTGTTTGGTACAGGATTTTTAGGAACCAAATTAAGAATAAAATTAATTTAATTATTGTAAAATATTAGGGCCTAATTTTGTACTTTCTATTTTTATTTAGGGTTCCCTCATATATAGATAGACTGTTCTAAATTGTAAAAACATAGCTAAGTATAAGGAATTCACTCTTGTTTCTTTTTAAACTCTCTTTCCTTTTTCTTTAATCATTTTTTGTTTACTTCTTTTACTCAACATGGTATTAGAGCTTTTATTAATTAAAGGAGTTGTATTTCTTTCACTTGATAGCAAGAATCTTGTTTACTACAGTTGACAACCACTAGAAACTCTGGATGATTGGATATTTAAAGCATGGCAGATGGAAAAAAACTGGTTATTGAAAATAAGATTGGTTTAATCAATGAAAATTCCTAGATACAAATCAGTCCTATAAAGCTAAATGGAACTAATTATCTTGCTTGGTCAAGATTTTACCTTTTGTTCATCTAAGCTAGAGGTCTATAAGGATATGTTATTGGGAAAATAAAACCAGAAGTCACCAATCCCATTTAAAACTAGTGGAAATCTGAAATCTTTCTTGTAATGTCATGGCTTATCAATTCCATGCAGCCTCAAATTGCTTAAGATTATTTATTACTAGACAAGGCATCTAAGACTTGTCATGCGACATCTTAAACTTATTCTTCAATGGGCAATGAGGCTTAGATTTGTGAATTGCGAAATAAGATGCATCAAACAAAACAAGTTAAGATAATTGTTGCCTAATATTTTTCCAAATTGAGTGGTTTATGCTAGGAATTTGATTATTACCAAGGTTTCCAAGTAGCATGTTATGAAGATGCAATAGAATTCAAGAAATTAATGAAAAATGGAGCACATATATGACTTTCTTATTGGCTTGAATATGAATATAATCAAATATAGGTTTAGGTACTTGCTAAGGACCTTTACCTTCTTTAAGGCAAACCTATTCGTATATGTAACAAGAAAGCAAAAGAATTTCTATGATACACACTATTTCAGTTGATAAGGTAGGTTAGTTGCCAATTCTGTTCATGAACAATTAAAAATCAATGATCATGGTCCATCAGACATGGATCATTTACACTATTATTTTAGGAAGGCAAGGCACACTAAAGAGACATGTTAGAAGTTGAATGGTCAACCAAATAAGGGCCATAGAGGTAAATGGATGAACTTGACCAGACCATATGTAAAGCTATTTAACAAATAAGAACACCTAGAGAAACAACTAATGCTAGGAATTTTTTCAACAAAGAAGTACAAACCTAGGACTTTTTTTATCTTATCTTGAATCCTGATCAACCATAAATGCATCATCTAATTTTGCCAAAATAGGAATTGCTTTTCTTGCCAATCTTGATACTAATAATGATTCATGGATTATATATTCTAGAGTAAATAAACATATGACAGGCTCTTCTAATAAATTCTTAACTTATTCTCTGTGTCCGGCCAATGATAAAGTTTGTATTGTTAATGAATCTTTAACTTTTATATTTGGGACAAGTTCTATTAACCATACCCTTACCATTAATCTATGTTTAGTCTTTCATGTTCCTAGGTTTCCTATTATCTTTCTATCTGTCAGTTCAATCGCAAAAGCACTTAATTGTAAAGTTGAGTTCTTAATTATTCATTATGTCTTTTAGGATATGAAAATAGGGAAGATAATTAGCTCTAGTAGATCGCGATAAGTCTTATATTTACAAGAGGAAGGACAATATTCCTAGTAAAGCCTAAGCCCTATTAAGAGAATCTATGAAGGTTAACTAAGAAATAACGTAATAGCATAGAAGATTAGGACACCCATTTTCTCTTTTTTAGAAAGATTATATCCTAGTATGTTTCATGCATATCTAGATTTCAATAGGATAATGCACTAAAGTAGCTATTTAGACACTAGTGTACAAAATAAATTGGCTGAAAGAAAGAATAGGCATTTATTAAAGGTGGCTAGGTCTTTTACTTTTACTATGAATGTTTTAAAAGTTTATTAGGGTAATGCAATGCTTTTACCTACAAACCTTATAACATAATGCCCCTTAAAACACTTAATTTTAAGATCTTTAAGAAGTCTAACAAGGTAGTGTAGACATCTAATTCTATCTAGTCTCTTTCTAAACAAATTGAGCTTGATTTGGGACCTTAAGTGAAACACACCCGTCCTTTTTCTTTGATCAAATTTTGATACCTCGGGACCTAATTTGAAGGTTTGGAATACTTAAGGACTAAATGCAATAATTAAAAACTATTGGAAGGTCATTTTTTAAAAAAAAGATACTAATGGTGCCGTGTCGCTAAGTACTGGTAACACAGTGCCACGTAAAGAAAAAAGGGGTCTAACACTGTAGTGCTCTCCATTTAAAAGAAACATATCAAGATTTGGCACTATAGTCAATTGGAAACATTTGGGAGGTAAAAAACTCATTTTTAGGAAATTCACAATTATGTCTCGATACATTTCATTAAT
>JBBYHL010081464.1:0-36431 GCA_038381835.1 Adansonia madagascariensis | reverse complement strand
CTTTACAGAATGCAAGTTTTGGTTCTAGCATGGCCTAGTATCGATACATGAGTTCATGTATCGATACATATACTCATGTATCGATACATTTACACATTGTATCGATACAAATGGGGATATTTCAAATTTTTAGGTCGTTGCAGCATTGTATCAATACATGAGAACCATGTATCAATACATTCAGGCAAAATTATGAATTTTCCCATGTCTTTTATACCTGAACACCTGGAATTACATCCTTTGATGCCACATCTTTGCATTTCTCTTTAATATGGTCCATAAGCATTCTTGACCTCCTAAAAAAAAAAACCTTTTTGTCGGGCGACACATCCTACCCCAAATTGCTAAAAATTAGCATGGACAAAATAAGGAGTCTATAGTATCGATATAGAGAATAATTTTAGGTTTTGTATCTATACTGTAAACTTGGTCTCGAGACTCGAGATTATGCTTTACTTGTTTTGATATAAACTGAGAAGTACTGATACATTGTATCGATACTTAGAGTTACATATGGATACATAGAACAATTATGGGTTCAATATTGATATCATGAACTATGTCTCAAGATTAAAAAAGATTTTTGGCTTGTATCGATACATATAGCTTGGTATGGTGCCATTTTTACTCATAGGGTGTCGATTCAAGCATACTTTTGACAAAATTACTCATTGAGAAGCATTTGCAAATGCAAATTTAAACAAAACTTTGATATCAAAATCATTTTGCATGAACAAAAAAATCAAAATTTGACCTTAAAACAAAATCATTCAAGCATCAAGAGGCATAAAAGAATGCATCATTTATAAACAAAGAGGTATGTAAGGCTAGCTTTTCTAATCAAGTAAGGTAAACATATTTTAAACTATATTGACGCAATGTATTAGAATCTTATCAAACTTATAAATTTAGGGTGCATTCATTAAACCAAGTTCTCTTCTAATTGTGCAAAATCAATCTTTGTCAAATGGTTTAGTAAAAATATCAACTGGTTGATGTAAAGTATCAACAAATTCAAGCACTATATCACCTTTTTGCACATGATCTCTAATAAAGTGATGTTTAATCTCTATGTGCTTAGTTTTAGAGTGTTGAATTGGACTTTTGGTGAGACAAATAGCACTAGTATTGTCATATTTAATAGGAATATGATCCATGGTAATGCAAAAATTCTCCATATGTTGTTTTATCCACAAGATTTGGGAACAACAACTTTCTACACATATGTACTCCACTTTGGTTGTGGACAAAGCAACACTATTTTGTTTCTTGGAGAACCATGATATGAGCATATTTCCAACAAATTGACAAGTACAGGAAGTGCTTTTCCTATCAATTTTACATCCACCAAAATCTACATCGGAATAAGCATATAAGGCAAGGGATGATTCTTTTAGGTACCATAAGCCTAAATTAAGAGTTTCTTTAAGATATCTAAAGATTCTTTTTGCGGCAACTAAATGTCATTCCCTAGGTGATGATTGATATCCAGCACATAGGCATACACTAAACATTATATTAGATCTACTTGCAGGAAGATATAGCAATGAGCCTATAATAGACCTATAAAGTTTAAAGTCAACACTTTACCTTTTTCATCCTTCTGAAGCTTTGTTAAAGTACTCATAGGTGTGGAACAAGGCTTTGCTTCATCAATTTTGAACCTCTTGAGTAATTCCTTTATATACTTCGCTTGATTGATAAAGATGTCATCTTTTGTTCGCTTGACTTGTAGCCCCAAAATGAATGTTAATTCTCCCATCATGCTTATCTCGAATTCATCTTGCATTAACTTAGAAAATTCTTGACAAAGAGATTCATTAGTAGCACCAAAAATAATATCATTAACATAAGCTTGAACTACTAAAGCATCCTTGCCTTTGACTTTTATAAAAAAAGATTTTGTCAATATTACCTCTATTAAAACCTTTTTCAATTAAAAATTTTGAAAGCCTTTCATACCATATAAGGCTTTTGAGAGTTTAAAAATAGGATCAGGTTAATGAGGATTTTCAAAGTTAGGAGGTTGCTCAATATAAACTTCCTCATTAATAAAACCATTTAAAAAAGCACTTTTGACATCTATTTAAAACAACTTGAAATTATTAAAACATGTAAAGGCTAATAGTATTCTAATCATCTCTAGTCTAGCTATAGGTGTATAAGTCTCATCAAAATTAATTTCTTCTTCTTGACTATATCCTTTAGCTATTAATATAGCTTTATTTCTATCTATGGTTCCATGCTCATCAAGTTTGTTCCTAAAGACCTATTTAGTACCTACAATGGGATAATTACAAGGTTTCTCCACTAAATTCCAAACTTTACTCCTCTTAAATTGATTAACTCCTCTTGCATAGCCATGATCCAGCTATCATCTTTTAGATCCTCATCTAAATTCTTAGGTTAAATTTATGAAAGAAAAGCTACATAATTGCATGTATTTCTAAGAGATGATCTAGTTTTTACCCTTTGATTAGGATCACCAATTATCGCACCTTCTTTAACATAAGTCAACTCTCTAGGATTATTTCTTTCTCTTTTGACTTATGTTGGCTCATGTAGCTCATCTTCTTTTAGAGCTTATTGATCTTGAATTATTTGTTCTTGTTCCTTGGATGATGCTTCAACCTGATGTTCTTGGTGAATCTCTACATCATCACTATCAAGAGATACCTTTCTCAAGGTTGAGTTAGCTTCATCAAATATAATTAAACACTCTATAAGCTTTGGAATTTGTAAAATAGCCAAGAAAAATTACTTCATCACTTTTTGCATCAAATTTACCAAGATTATCCTTTCCATTATTTAACACAAAACATTTGCATCCAAAAGGATGAAAATAACTAATGTTAGGCTTTCTTCCCCTAAAAGTTCATATGAAGTTTTCTTTAAAATTGGCCTAACCACTGCTCTATTTATAATGTAGCAAAAGGTGTTAATGGCTTCTGCCTAAAAATTCCTTGGTAAATTATTTTCACAAAGCATAGTTCTAGCCATTTCTTCTAAGGTTCTATTTTTCCTTTCAATAAATCCATTTTGTTGAGGGGTTCCAAGAGCCAAGAAATTATGGATAATGCCATTTTCATTACAAATTTGTCAAAGCCAAGATTTTCAAATTCTTTTCCATGATCATTTCTTACAATTGAAATAGAATAACCTTTTTTTCATTTTAAACAATTTCACAAAAAGTAATAAGTTTTTCTAAGGTTTCATCTTTAGAGCTTAAGAAGAGAACCCAAGTAAACCTAGAGTAGTCATCCACAATAACAAATCCATATTGTTTATCACCTAAGCTTAATGTCATTGTAGGGACAAAAAGATTAATATGAATAAGTTGTATTACTTTAGTAGTTGAAACAATGTTAATTGGTTTGAATGAAGTTCTCCTATGTTTTCCTTGAACACATGCATCATATATTCTATCATTATCAAATTTCATTTTTGGCAATCCAACAACAAGGTCTTTCCTATACAATTTTCAAATTACACTCATACTAGTATACCCTAATCTTCTATGCCATAACCTAGACAAGTCATTATTATTAGCAAGAAGACAAACATTTTGAGAAGACAAGTTATCTAGATGCATAATATAATGATTTCCTTCTCTTTGTCCTATAAAAACAATTTTATTTGATTTAATATCAATAACTTGATAATTCATTGACTCAAAAATAACTTTCATGCCTTTATAACATAATTGACTAATACTAAGGAGGTTATGTTTGAGACTTTTGACAAATAGAACATTTTCAATATTGGATGAAGAATTGTTACCAATGGTTTCAATGCCTTCAATTTGTCTTTTTAAGTTATCACCAAAAGTAACACTTCCATCATCCTCAGGCCTTAGTTCCATGAATTGACTTTTGTCACTAGTCATGTGTCTTGAACATCTACTGTCAAGGTACTAAATGCTCTTCCTTGTTGAATTGCCTTAAAGCAGTGCTTTTCCTCATATAAACACAAAATCATGTTTTGTTTTTAGAAACCCAAATTTTCTTTGGTCATTGAGTATTAATATTCACAATTTTTATACCTTTTGGAATCAATTTCATTTTAATAGCCTTATCTTGAGATGTGCTAACTCCCTTAGGAATCCATACCCTCCTAATAAGCTTGCTTCTATAAGTAATAACCTTTAAAAAACAAGTATGAAGTGTATGACCAAGTTTATGGCAACGAGTACATATGCCAAATGCATTAAATGATTTGTTTTATGTCATAAAGAAATTCTTAAAGTAAGTTTCTTTTTCAATTATATTATAGCCTAAACCATCTTTATCAAAAAATGCTCTATGTGTTTCTAGCATATTATTCAATTTTTGTCGTGCCATATAAAACCTTGAGAATGAGTTATGCAAATTTGTATTTTTCTTGGTTAGATCATTAATTTTAACTTTTAACTCATCTACTTGTTTTTTAAGATTATTCTTTGTCAAGCTTAATAATTCATTTTCTTCCTTAAATTTAGAAATCATTTTCCTATATTTGAAATTCATGGTTTCAAATTCTAATGTCGCATCAAATGTATCTTGTAATTCATCAAATAAGTAGGGATTAGCATTAGAAGATACCTTGGGCTCATCAAAAGCCATAAGACATAGGTTGGCCACTTCATCATTATCATTATCGGATATATCATTATCACTTCATGTGGTCACCATAGCCTTCTTCTTTTGTTTTTTCATATTTTGCTTCTTCCACATTGGACATTTAAATTTGATGTGTCTTGTTTCTTGCACTCATAGCAAATAATTTGGTCTTTTTCTTTCTTGCTTAATTCTCCCTTTACCATTTCTTTTCTAGGAGGTCTTCTTGCCTTGTTCAATCTCATGAACTTTTTGAATCTTTTTGCAAACATGGCCATCTCTTCATCTTTCTCAACCTTATCATTATCATCATCATCATCATCATCATCATTATCTTCAGTGGTTGATTTGAAGGCAACATTTACATTTTTTGGTGGCTCTTGACCATGTTTAATCTTTATCCCATAGGTTAGGAGAGAACTTATGAGTTCATCTAATGAAAGTGTGTTGCGATCTTTGGACTCTTCAATTGCAGTCACTTTTGCTTTTCAAGACTTGGGAAGAATTGAGAAGCTTCTTCACCATCTCTTTGTTTAGATAGGTCTTTCCAAGTGCCTTCAACCTATTGATCATGTCCGTGAACCTATCCGACATTTCTTTTATGGTCTCATTCGCTTTCATTTTGAACAATTCATAGTCAAGTGTAAGCATACTTTTTTTGATCCTTGACTTGAGTTGTTCCTTCATGAGTGGTTGCTAACTTGTCCCATACTTGCTTGGCATTGTCACAAAGTAAGACTTTATTGTACTCACTTAGGCCAAGAACATAGAATAATGTGTGCAATGGCCTTAGCATTCAATTGTGGCATCTTAGTATCTTGCTCATCTTATTCATCTTCTTCCTTTGGCATAATAATGTCTCCAACCCTTTTTTTAGGGATGACTAATATATTGACAATAATCTTCCATACTCGAAAGTTATTTTTTTGGATAAAAAGCCTTATCCTTGTCTTCCAATATAAGTAGTTGTCATCATTGAAGAGTGGAGGTCTCATGATGGAATGGACTTCAAGTTCTGTAGCATTTGTATTTGACCCAAATGCCATGAAACATACATCACCTTGGCTCTTGAACTCTTATGGGCTTCTTGAGGCTTTAACCATTATGTTTGTATCTTTCATTCTTTGAGCTAGTGAGGATCTTTTCTTAAGATCGTAAAACCCACAATAGAGACCAAAGCTCTAATACTAATTGTTAGCTTAAGGTAAAGATTAAACCAAGAGAGGGTAAATTGGTTCTATAAAAAATTAATCACAAATTGACTTTTTACAAAAATTTAAAATAAATTAAAAGTAAAAAAAAGTTAAGGACAAGAAAAACAAACAATCAATATATAAAGGTTTGGTCCTTGAATTCGTAATCTATGTTCTCTTTTCTTGGCATTTCCTTACAAAGGTGATTCCAACAATTAACTAATGAAATTGTTACCTTTAAGGCTAAGGTATAACCTTACGACTCTATCATTTAAGGCTTAGATAGAAACTTTCAATCCCATGAGTTCTACCTCAAATTCTTAAGTGTTTTCACTCACTTTCACACAACCCTTTTTGTGATATGAATGAAGTATTTGCAAACAATTAGAACCTTTAGTAGGTGGGTGTTTGCTGGAATTTAATTACAAAGTGGATGAGATACAAATAAACTTGAAAAAGTATAAATTAGATACAAAAAGAATAAAGAATTTGAAGACTTTGAGGTTTTGTTGTTTAATGCTTGATTGATCTCAGTATCTTTTGCTTCTTCAATTATTGGAAACCTCTATTTATAGCATAAAATTTATTTATAGATGTTGGGTATTAAATGAGGTTGGTGGAGAGCCGTTGTAGCCTCATAAATGCTTGTTTTCATTAGACCTGCACTGTTATATCGATGCAATACCAAGTGTATCAATACAAGAATTAAAAATGTGACTGTTACAGGTTGTTATATTGATACATCAGGTTCAGTATCGATACTTATCATCACATACCGATACAGACACACTTATATTGATACATTTGGGGGTTTTAGCCAAACCTTAGCTACTGCCAAGCAATGTGTCGATACATATAAAGTGAGTATTGATACTCACTGTGTTGTACCGATACTTGATAATTTGTATCGATACATTTAAGGGTTTTAAATAGAGTATCAATACATTTATGCGTTATGTTGATACATCCCTTTAAACTCTTTTGTAATGATTTTTCTTTGCTAGAATTTGACTCAAACATATCTAAAAAGTATTCTAAGTATAAATGTGCATTTTGGAACATATATTTTTGAGAAAATAGGAACTTAGTATTTTTTTTTCAAAATATTTTTCAACTAAGCACAAGTTAATTTAGCTTAAGTTATTATTATATCAAAATGAAATTAATTCAAAGCTAACATATATATTCCCTTTCTATTCTATTCCCACTAAATAGTTATTTTATTCTAGTAAACCGAACATAGCATAAGTGATTTACATAATGGAATCCTTATATTTGGTCGTACTCAGTGAACTTCTCCTTGTTACAAGCCTGTACATGTTAATTGAAGTTTATCCATCATTCAACCTATGAGATTTATTTATTTTTCATAAGGAGAAGCATAAAAATGTGCCAATCTAATAGCTTCTATCAATATCCATTTCTTGATAAAAGCATTGACTTGGATTAATTTTAGAATAATAATTTGATGCAATGATTATGTCATAGTTACAAATAATTGTAATTCTCATGCAAAGCGTATTTATTTGATATATTTTACGTAATATGTAAGTAATATCAAGCGTAAACAAAGTTGTAGATAAAGGATGCATAAGTTAATAATAGTAATGCTTAATATGAAATGTATCACTTAGCCAATTCAATTGGTCTTAGGAACGCCAACAATTTCCCACTTGCACTAATGCCAATTGTCTTGGTATTAAATATTTAACTATTTCATGTATTAAATATGAAATGTGCTCGATAATCCTTTGTGGGAACTTTGTATCCTTCACATAATTTCTTTTAATTATCTTTATAATCAAATGTAACACCTCAATACATATTTGGATCATTGATGAGAACTTGATTCCTTTTCCTTGCAAAATACCTCTATGTTCCCAAAAATTCTTAGCTCACTTTTTCCCTTTTTTGCTATATATTACTAAGAAATGGTGGCAAGAATAAGCTTGAAGGTTCTACTATCTATGGTAGGGGTCTTTGAAGGAAGGTGAATGAAATGGAAGGTTTTTGAGGGGTTTTTGGTGGAGGCTTAGGGGAGCTACAAGGATAGGATTTTTCCTAATGTAAAAAGGGAATTTGTGAAGTATCAAGAATGTAAAAAGTGTTCTTTGGCTGAGCACAGAATGTAACTTATATGGCATTTGATTTCATCCATTAAAAACCTAGCAAAAATAGGGCATTTGGGGTAGTTCTCATATACAATTTGATGAGTCATTGTACCATGGGTGTGCTTTCAATTTTTAATTGGCCATAGTACTACGCTTGAGTACTAAATGATCTTGGATTGCTAAGAATATCCTTTCAAAAATCCAATTTTGCTTTAAATATTCCACCATCAAGCAAATTGGGCCTTTAAAAAAAAATCAATAACCTAACCTAATGGGCTAAAATTAATTCAAATAATGGACATGTTGGATTAAAATAATTTTAATTAAGCCAATCAAGAATTTAAAATATTTAAAAATTGGCCAAATACAATTAAATAAAATAAGCCCAAAATTACTTAAACAAGCACGTGGGACCTACTTTATCTAATATATAATTTTGATAAGACTTGGCCATAAATTAAATAATTTACGTCCTTAGCTAGGAATGATGAGGATTGGATCCAAGCTTGTACGTTTAGCTTTTATGATGCCCTGAAATGCTTGCATGTGCTATCTAGAAAATTAGGTGTCTGCAAATAAAATTTAAAATTAATTAAATTTATTAAAAAGGTAATTTTTGGTCATAAAGGTTGAAAAGTTGGGTTTGAGAGTATGATTACATGTTAGGATCTCTACAATGCTTGTTTGAAAATGGTACCACTTAATCATGTGCTATCTCAACTTAAAAATTAAATTTAATTTTCATATTTAAAAATAATTCCTTCAATCCTTCTTGTTAACCAATAAAATTTCCAAAATTTATTATTTCATTAAAAGAACATCATCTTTGTTTTAAAAATGAGTCAAAATCATGTTTGAACTAAAAATAATTAACTTTGTAAGAATAACGATATTTTCAATAACATTTAGATAACTATTTTTACTCATATTATTTCAAGAAAAAACTAATACCTTGACCAGCATAATAAAAAAAATTTTCTTTTATAAAACTTCCTTTGCCAAGACTAATTATAGGACAAATTTTATTCATGAAATTATTGTTTTTATTTAAGAAAGAAACTATTGAAAAAAAATTTCATGACATTTTATTCATGAAATTTTCATTGTGCATGTGCTGAAATATCATGTTATATATATTTAAAAATAAGATTAGGGAATTATTGAAGTAACTATTAAATGCAAGAAAATAAGATAAAAATAAAGAACAAAACAAAAAAAGAAACATACTTGAATAATGCCTCAAAAATTTAAGAACCGAGGTATTACTTTTCTTTTATATTATTTCTCTTCTTTCTTTTTTATCTTTTTTCCTTTACTTTTCTTCCTTTTTCTTCCTTATTAGGGCAGCTCAGGTGAGGGCACAAGCTAACCTAAATGCCCATAGCTTTTAAAAGCCCTCTTTCTTTGTTTGATTTCCTCTTTTTAGCTTTCTTACTAGCTTTGCCCTTTTATTTCCTTTACTTTCTTTCTCCATATTCATGCTTAAAACCCAACTCCACCCATAAGCCTAAAATCTAGCTGTCATTGCTGACAATGATTTGACAACAATAGACATTCATTTCCTTATTTTAGTTGGTTTAGATTTTCTTAAAAATGCCTTTAAAACCTTAGATCTACATATATAAACAGTGGCTCCTTCTTTCCGTTTTTGATAGTTTCTTTATCTAATCACCATAAATTTTAAGTAGAGTTTTCTCCTCTATTTATCTTCCCTTTGCATCATATAGATCCTAAAAATCATTTTTAAACCCTTTAAATCGAAGATGATCAAAACTAACCCTTTTTTTGTTATTATCTTTTGTTTCTTAATTATGTGATGGTAGTTTATAGATGTTGAGTGTAGAGTTAAAGGCTTAAGATATCATACTTGTGTGGGATTTGCATACTTTGTTAGAGCTTTTTCCAAATCAAATCCCTATTTTCGAGGATTTGGAATCCTAAAATTAAAGCTTTGGAAATGCAATTTTCATAAGCACTTAGCTTCTTGTCTATTTGATTCAGAGCAAGAAAGAAGCTAGTGGTATGACTCAAGCTTCAAGCCATATGCTATAATTTTTTATTATAATATTTTTTAAATATTATATTTATTTATATTTGTTTTTAAAAAAGATGTTAGATTTTGTTTTAGCCTTAAAAAAAAAAAGAGAAAAAAGAAAGCAGAAACCCAATTAGAATTTTAAACTTAATTAAAAAATAAGCCTTTAAGTTCTTTTGAAACTAAAAAATCAAACCATTGACTGAAGAAAATTAAAGAAAAAAATGTTATTCCATAACCTTAATCGAAATTTGGACTTAGGGTTTAACTTGGATAAATTAGGTTTTTATAGTAAATTTAATCAATTAGGTCCATTCAAATGTAATTCCTTCGAACATCCTTATTTTGTGTGAGTCATTGGCTTCTAATAGATGGCAATAAATATAAATTATTTGTAATTCATATTCATAGACCAAGAATGCCTTCTACCATTGTATCAATGCCATCTAATTGTTAAGATAAGTCAACATAGTTTTGAGAAAGATTTTACTATAAAATATGTACAAGTAATTTAATTCATTCATCTAATATCTCGGATGAGAGAGAGCATGATTTAATGTTGACTTTCTAACTCCTCCAATATTAGTCTTATATTTCATTAATTAAATATCATCTAAGAACAAGTGAGATAGATCCTTTTAAAATCACTAAATGTGATGAATCTTCATTGAACCACTCATCCATCTTTTATGCTACATTTTATACCCAAAATCATCCTACCATAAGCATCCTTTCATAGAACTCACTTAGATGAAATCAATGCATGACAATTCACATACAAGTTGACCTAGTGTTCTAATTCAAATGATTATTCATGAAAGTATCTCTACAAAAGCCTACGTGAGATACAAAATAATACTCTTATTGCAGGTCATGTTCAATGAACTTGTTTACCTTAACAAGTAGCCATATATTATCCCCAAGTATCTTTACATTTCAACCTATGAAATGATTGCATGTTTCATAAGCTTGAAGGTTTAAGGTTTAACATATGCTAGTCTTTATACATTGTCAATGTCCTATCTTAACAATACTGTAACTAAGAATTATTTTAAAGACTTGACCTTGATTCAAAATGCTCATGTAGATAAGTTATGGGTAAGGAAATACCTCAAATATAACTAATGAATTATAATTTACAATACATGAAATAACATGTAATGTCTAAGTAAGCACAAATGTGATTGGTGTTGAGGGCCTACACTAACATTCTCTCTATTTTGTCCTCGACCCTAATCCTTCACTCTTTACATGTCATCGCCTTAACCTTCTATGCATTGTAGTCGATGCTCACTCCTTTATCGTATTGTCTTCACCCTCTTTCTTTTTTCTATTTTATTATCTTTTCTTTGTCCTTGTTCGATCATTACATTTCCTCACTAGCAATTCGTACTTATCTTTTTTCTTCTTCTCTTCTTTTAATTTGTTATTGTTTTTCTGTTTTTAATTTAAAATATAATTTTATATTTGAATTATTTATTTTTATTAATTTTTAGTTAATTATTTTTGTTTCTTAATTATTATTTTTTATTAATGTTTTCTATTTTTTTTATAAGATACATTCAAAGTTCATTATGCCAGTCTTTGTGCATTATCACTGCCCTATCTTAAAAATACTATGACCAAATACTATTCTAGAAACTTGCTTTGATGCATAGGGATCTTGTAATTGTAACTCCTTATACTTTTATTATAATGCCTTTTATGTCTCATTATATTTATCTTCACAAGTTTCTACAATAACATCATTCAAGATATCTTTTGGATAAAGAAATACCTCAATTATTATTAACTAATCATAGATACTTGATTTTGTCCAGGCTCCTCTTAAACCTACATTGCTTAGTTTGAAACCTTTAATAAAAAGCATCTCCCTCTATTCCTTAATCAAATTTGACATTTAGGGACTTAATTGAAAGGTTTGAGATGCTTAAGGACTAAATTGAACAAGTGAAAAATAGTTGGAAAGCCAAAATAAGGCATTTTCATGCAAAGTAAATGGATGTATTAATATATTTAGGTCAGGTACTGAAACCAAAAAGGAAAATCCGAGCTCAAACATATGATATAGGCATAAAAATTTAATCAGAATTAAATATATGCAGTGAAATTAAACAAAGCAACACTCAGATTTCTACAATATCTTAGGAAAATATACATGTGATTGGATAGCAATTTCAAAACACAGATATGTTAGAAATCATATTTTTCCTAGAGACACATAACTTTAGATCTGCTGATCTCTGCATGAAAATACCATTAGTTGATTATTACAATCTCTTCATAAGGCCAAAAGTAGTCTAAGTGTTCTGCCTTTAAACGATGATCTACATAGATGTCAATTAGAACCTTCATGAGGTCTGGTGGTTCTCTAGTGGTAGGCAAAAGGCTTATCAAGCCTTAACTAAATGATATATAGACAATAGGTTTGGATCTAAAGTAATCCAAGAACAATTCCCATGCCTATTATGCTAAAAAAAAGAAAAACAGCTCCGTTGAGAAATAGCTATTTTTCATAGATACTGGCAAACGAATCCAAAAAATCCTAATTTTTTATTTCAGTTGATTCCTTTAGGATAGAAAACTGATTTTCCATTTTTTGTTGTGATGTAAAACACTTTCTAATCACTTAAGATATAAATCTATACAATTAAGCTTAGAGAAGCAGGGATTTCAAGATTTGGCCAATTTTATAGCTTTTGTGAAAAAATAATTTCTCAATAATGGAAAACTCTTTTTCTAATTTCGTTGTGTCAAGAACAATATAAAAATAGTAAAAAATCCATGAAAATACAAAGCAAGCTTAAAAAAACATAGGTATTGTGCCAAACCCCTTAGGAAAGTCCAAGTTGTTGCCTAGGATTTTTTTTAATGCTTCTTCTTAGCCAAAAGGCCATAATAATATATTTAAATACACCATAAGCTAGGTTAGGCTTAATTATTGGGTCAACTAAGCCCATTACTAACAAATCAAAAGGTGACCCCATTTTTGAGTGTTTCTTGGAGCTCGATTAAAATTATTTTAGTTAGCTTGTCCAAGATTGGTCCCAAATAGTAACTTATTAAAATTTAAGCCCGATAGCTCACCAAGGATGGCTATTCCATGTACCAAACCCTTTAACAAGCCCAACCTGGAGTAGTTCACAACTAAACTCTCTTGACTTGCCAATTAATGATCTTAGCCCAATCTCCTTTAACAAGCCCAACCTGGAGTAGTTCACAACTAAACTCTCTTGACTTGCCAATTAATGATCTTAGCCCAACCTCTTTAATTTACAAGTTAGATAATTTAATTGATAATTAAATTTTCTAACTTAAGTAAAACAATTTTACTTCATGTAAATATTATTAAATAATTAATTAAATAATAATCAAATAAGTATTGAATTTTCCAAATATAATTATTTGGCTTTATATGATAATATCCCTAAAACCATGTGTACAAATAGACATTATATCGATAAGACATTCTTATCATTATTGCCATATCAAAACATCCATAATTAGATTTCATAAATCTAATTTATGTTTTAAATCATTCTTAATTAAACGTATTCAATTAGGTCCTCTTCATTATATCTTTTATGTAATTAACTCATACTTAATTAAATCTTGATTTTAATCCAATAGACTTATTATGTGTGACCTATTAGGCTTCCATCATAATGATAATAAATATAATTAGCCAATGAAGTGTATTTATATTTATAGACCAAGATTAGACTCTAGCAAGGCATCATGACCACTCGGTACGCAGAAAGAGTCAATATGACCTCTTTAAGAAACCTTTTAGTAACTAGCCTTTCAGGGTACTTCAGTCATTTCACCAGATATCCCGAAAAGACCATGAGCATGGTGTAGTGTTTACTCATGTATCAATCAGATTAGTTCCTATAGCTTTTGGTTGACCTCATGAATTTGGAGAAATAATTTCTCCTAAGTCCATCATGTGTTGGCCAACTACTTTATCAAGTTAACCAAAGCCAAGATTATATAAGATATGTCTCTAATGTCACTTGAAGTGGTGAATCCTTTCTAGATCACTAATTCATCCAACAAATTATGTATGTCATACCTAACATATCATGCCTTAAGTGTCTATCCATTGTGAACTATTTTAGATAAATCAAAGTATGACACTCCTCATACGAGATTACCTAGTATCACAAGTTTGACTAATATAATTGGCACATGAAAACATATTCCATAGACACTTGAGTGACTTATACCAAATCGAGTTCTTATATGGGCCATGTTTAGTGAACTTGTTTCCATAAAATAAGCACCCATATGCTATCCCCAAGTATCTCTATACTTTAACTTCTATGAGATCAAATAGTTGCATGCATCAAATACATCAAAGCTTAGCATATGCTAGTCTTTGTGCATTGTCAATGCTCTATCTTTATAATACGATGACTAAAAACATTTTTTGCAACAAGGCTTGGATATATAAAGATCTCATTCACATAACTTATTCTAACTTTGCAAGGCTATTATGTTTTATAGGCATCATTCAATTAGTGTTTGCATTCTAATCAATCACGTGACTACTATGAAAGAAAACCTTAAATCACTAACATAAGTGATTAGTTTGCATTATTAACTGTTATATGCCTCATCCAATCTGCTTAGCTCTAAAGCATATACTAATAGACACTGCATGTATTTTGGCAAGTTTCTAGCTAATGGGAAATAAATGTATTGATACTTTATGCATAAGTATTAATACATTTGCATGATGTATTGATACTTCATGCATATGTAGTGATACATCAAGCTAGGATCAATTTTGGCTATTAAAACCATTTATATTAAGCCACCATCCGGTGTATTGATATATTATGGAAAAATTAGGCATAAAGAGTCTAGTCATTATGAGTTTGCTAATATTTTGACTTCGTAACTATGCTAGGAACCAAATGGCAAGCAATATGATAATTTTCCTACTATTTTAAGCCTAGTTTGGTTAAAACATAATGGGATGCTATTTTAAGTTAGAGCTAAAGGCTCTTTCATGCATTAGTTCAAGATAACACCATTTTGAGGGGGTGGTTCTCTTTACAAGCATACATTTTAGCTTGTCTATCAAAACCAACTAATTCCATGCTCTATTTAGTAGTTTCAGCTCTTTGATTGGAACATCTAGGTGGTTGGATGCTTTTATTGCAAAAAAGCTTGCATGAGATATCAAATAGATAGCATACATGCATGGGGAAGGTTGATCAGCCAAAAGGGCTTTAAAACCTATTAGGCATGCAAAACAAGGGAAAACTTAGTTTTTAGCCAAAAAAAACTAGAAGCAAAAAGCAAAGCAAAAAAAAAAAAGCAAAGACAAAATATAAAAATATAAAAAAATAAAAAAAAAATAAGAGGAGAAATCGTCTAAGTTTGTTTAGAGGTAATTTTTCTTTTTTAGTTTTCATCTCTTTTCCAAGATATTTCTTTTCTTATGTAAGTTTGAGGATCCTAAGTGATGCTTAGGTGATGATTAATGCCAGTGTGTAATGATCTCCAAATATTTTATTTTGGTTTTTTTTTGATAATTTTTGTCTAAACTTTTATGAAAGATTATCTTTCTACCAAAAAACTCATGTTTTTAACATTTTAGAATAAGCTTGTATGATTTCTAGTTTTTTCATCATGTGGTTTTCTTTGTTCTTACTATTGCTAGCTATCCATGTTATGCATTTTTCATGTTATATATGTTTCATGAATTTCATTCCATTTTTTATGTCACATGCTTATAAGTTTCATGTCCATTCCATTTCTACAAAAATATAGTGATGATAACATTTCCATGCATATCGATGGATTTATGTAAGTTTAAGCTTAAGAGTCATGCATGATGTTATTACCTTTTGTTTTTTAGAAATAAAAAAAAATAATTTTTAGGTGTATTTTGGAAGTTGGTCAACCCTAAGGGTCATTTTACAATTTTTCCAAAAATATTTTCATAAATATTAGGGACCATTTCATGAATTTTAGGGTCATTTAGGTTATTTTATGTAATTTCTAGACCATTTAGCAATTTTCATGCATTTTAGGGCCATTTAGGTTACTTTACATAATCTAGGGTCACATTAGCAATTTCCATGCATTTTAGGGCCATTTAGGTTATTTTACACAATCTAGGTTCACATTAGCAATTTCCATGCATTTTAGGGCCATTTATAGTGTTTTACATAATCTAGGGTCATTATAGAAATTTCCATCATCTTAGGATCATGTCGGTATTTTCACATCAATATATGGTTATTAGGGTTATTCTAATGAGTTCATGAGAAAACTAAGTATCTGAAGTGATATGGGATTTTTATGTCGACACATGTCTATTGGGGTCATTTAGGTAAATAATACATTAAAACGAATCTCTAACCTCATGTGGGAACTTGCATGTTGGTACATGTCCATTGAGGTCATTTTAGAGAGTTTGATGAGAAAACTAAGTCTCTGGGTCATTTGGGAACTTGCATGTCGATACATGTCCATTAGGGTCATTTAGGTAATATTATATTAAAACCGAGCATTTAAAGTCATGTGGGAACTTTCATTTTGATGCTTAGGTAATGTAATTTTACAAACTAAGTTTTTTTTTACAAAATACATGTTTTCTAAATTCGAGGCAATATCCCTAGTTTAAAATAGTTCATAGATGTCTTCCAACATATGGAAAATTTCTCATCAATTATTTTAAATAAAGTAATACCCTTTTTAAATTAGTAAATCAGAACAAATTTTCTTGAAAAATAAAACTTTCATATTCTTCTAAGTTTTTCAAAAGGGTAGAAAATATTTTGATCTACAAAATTAAGTGAAACATAATTCACTTGGAAATTGAATAATAATACTAATTTTAAATAATTTTTTAGATATGAGAATCATAATAATTATAATACCTATAGACACTTTATTTTGTTTAGGCCAATTTTTTACGTCTCGACACTTAACTGAGAGGTGATAAAACAAAATAATGAAAATAAAAATGGGGATGACTATCGGACGTGGTGTCGCTAGGCACATTAGGGGACATGGTGCTATGCAAGATAATTTTTTGAGGAAGGTTTGAAATGTCGAAGGGCCATATTAAAGAAAAATGAGAAAAAGGTATTAAAGGTCACTATTCGAGGGTCATCAAGGTCATTTGAACAAGCATAGGTTAGTCATCCATCATTGCTAGCTGACGTGAGGTTTTTAGGGAGCCAAAAGTGTGTAAAATCTGCATTTGCATGAGCAGATATCGATACATTTATTGTGGTATCAATGCAAGAGGTAGTTGTATCGATACAAAGATATGTCATAGCTAAAATCGTGAATTTTTGTCAAGGTGTATCAATGCAAGGTAGGAAGTATTGATACTTGGAAAATTTTTGGCTGTGGTATCAATATAGTAGGCATTGGTATCAATACCGGGTTATTTCGAAGCAAAAATCATGATTTGTGGTAATTTTCATCGATACAGGCCAAAAAATATCAATTTTGGGAAAATTTTTGCGCTTCATATTGATACCAAAGCTCTTTGTATTGATACAAGAAGCCCAGATATTGGTGCCAACTTCATTGTATCAATATCTAGAGTAAAAATTTGCTCTTGGCATCGACACGAGCACCATTGTATTGATACCAAAAGGCAAAATCTACTTGTTTCATGCCATTTTCACACCTTTCATTATAACATCAAAACATGAATTTTCTCACAATTTTGGCCACAAAAATCATTCAATCTCAGGCATAACCTCCTAAAAAAATCATATAGATCTTAATTTTGGGCTTAAACATTGGGTTTTAATATTTTTAAATGATCCATTAAGCTTGTTACAAAAGCATTTCAAGCAAAAATGTGGATGGATGATGGACAAGCTTGACCTTTCTCAGCATGTTAGCTCATGCATGGTTTGTTACCATTGCCAGATGTATCCAGAAACCAAGGAAATGCTGAAAGGTTACTCTTTAGTACAATGAATCACCATTTTGTCTACCCTAAATGTCACAAATGCCATTCCATTGCTAGGTTTACGATGACCAAAATTAAATCATATATAATAGATCTTATGAGCTTAGCCAAAAAGGGAAGATACATATTTTACATCAACCTCCATACTCTAAAATTCCTTATTCCTGTAGCTCTCCTTTAGCCCCTCCAAAAACTAAAACTTTTCAAAACCATCATCATTCCACATAAAATACCCTCCATTGATCGAACAACCTCTAGGCTTATTCTCAGCCACCTTTTCTTGCTGAAATCCTAGTAAAGAAAGTCCAAAAGTGAGCTATAAGTTAAAAATTCATTTTGCCTAATTACCAATGAGGTTCTTAAAGCTTTGGGTATACTTCTTATTCTTTCTCCTTTATTTACTTGTTTTTTCATTTCTCATCATTTCAGTGAGCTCTAACATGTTGGCTATAACCTTATTTTAGGATTCTCTTGCATTTTGTGGCCTTGGATATGGTAGATTTAGGTTGTATTAGTGCTTTGTTAACCCTTTTATCATGTTTCTTCATTATTATATGCTTGTTTCCTCTTGAAAATAAGTTTTGATGCTGTCTTAAAATTCCAGCAAGCATTTTTTCTCTATTTAAGCATGTTTACATATGTCCCATGGCATATTTTTTTATGTCATGTATCTAACTATCATCTCTATGCATTCCCATGCTCATCTTTTCACATATTGTCATCATTTCCATGCTGAAATGTCATCTTTACATATTTACACATGCCTACCATGTTTATTATCATGAATATCATTTTTTGATTATCAAATATTTGTCAAAATACTTGTTTGTTAATTGTCAAAAATCAGTTTCCTAAAACCCCTAAATTAAGGCCATGTTAACCTCAATAAAAGAGGATTAACATGGACTTAAGGTTTTTTATTGCGTTGGTCTTCCAACCTAAAGGAAAAATCAAGTTTTTCATATTTGGATGCAAGGATTATTAAGGCTAAATGTTTTGTTTTCAAAATAAATGTCTCCTTTTTAATGTCTAAAATTATTTATGCTTTGATCTTTTAGGTTATAACCCTTGTGTCTGTGACACAGTTAATGGACTATTTCATTGTCCCAAACTACCCTGTGTAGACACCAAATTTCATCCGAGCCCTTTTTCTGATAGTACTAAATACCCAAGATTAAGAGTTTAATGACTATCTTAGTAAAGGTTAGCCTTTTTTAGGCAAAATGGGCATTTTTAAGACCTTTTTAACCATGCCTAAAAGACCACATATGTACGTGATGGAAAAAGTGTCGTTTCAAGGGTTATAAAAAATGAATCTTAGATAAAAATTACAAATATTCAAGAGAAAATTAGTTTTTAAAGAATTTTATTATTAAATTTATTTTTACAAATGATACCACAGTCAAAATTTTCACTTTTAGAAATTTTTCAAGATTTTTTATGAAATTTTAGGAGCTGACCTTCAAATATTTTTATCGACACTCGTGTAGTATTTATGCCAATACTTACCCTAAAAAATCAAAAATATTCAAGAAAAATTTGTACTGGCATTTTATTCCAGGAGGTGTCAAGTATTTTATTTATTAAATTTGAATTTTTCATAATACTACAAGTGTTATGCTTATGAAATTTTTTTTGATAAATTTTTTTTGGATTTTAGGTTTTCATCTGTATTTTTTTTATAGTTTAATATTTTTAGTAATGTGTTGAATTAATTCATTTTTATTAAACATTTTAAAAATTTTTTCAATTCCAAAATACGAACCTTTTTTCTTTTTTATAAAATTTTTTAGAGTTCACAATTTAAAATATTTTCAAATATTTCAATAAAATAACTTGGATATAGATTTTTGAAATTCAAATTCCTTTTACTAAATATTAATTTTCTTCTGTAAAGATTTTTGCTTGTAAAATTTTACGAGTTTAAAATTTTTAATTGTCTTTTTCTTATATGTAAAATTTCTCAAAAAATTCTTTTGGAATTTGTATATGGAAACATTATAAATTTTATTTTTTTAATGGGCTAAAATTTATTTTTTCATTTAATGGGCTTTAAAACCCGTTAATTTTCCTAATAGGCCCAATAAGCCCATTAACTTTCCAACAAGCCGAATGAACTTATTTTTGTTTTCTAACAAGCCCAACAAAGCTATTTTGATTAAAGTTTTAATTAAATTCATTATGTGAAATTTTATTTATTGAGAACATAATTTTTTAATTTGAAACAATTTAATCCTTATAATTTGATTTTATCCAATTTAGATTTTTTTCATAATTATCATGAAAGCCATGTTCTAGATGATGAAGTCATGCATGATGATTTAAGCAAAATGACAAAACAAATTAACTAAATCTTATCAAAATCTAAAAAAAGTCTAAAAGTGAAAAAAAAATTAAAAGAAAGAAAAAATAAATGGCTATTCAGCCAAGATGATTTTCATCCAAGCTTGGCTGAATCTCCTCCTTATAAATCGAGGGAGGATGTTTCAAGAAGAAGCCTAATGGCTTTCATGCAAAAATATACCATTTTGCTAAGTATTTTCAAGCTTTTTTTTTCTAAGTTTGCAAGCGTTTAAAGTTAGTTTCATTGTGATTTTTGCTCATACTCTTCATTTTCCTTCATATTTCATCCTTTTAATGAGCTTAATGATCACTTGTGCCCATGGATTTTGATCCATGGTGAAAAGCCAACTATTGAAAGCCACAAGCAATTTCTTGATTAAATTGTTTTATTTGATTTTTATTAGGAATAATTTGATTTTTATCAAGAAAATACATATTTTGCTGTAGAAATGATGTTATGATACTATGTATATAATTTGGTGCTTTTTTCCTTTGTATTTTCATGTTGGTTATTGATGAAGTATGTTGATATGTTTATTATTTTTTATGATTTCTTGCATATTTAATAGCAGAACATGTGTTTATATTGAGATTCGTGAATGCATATGATGGAAAAAATTTATTTTTGCTTGATGTACATGTTGGCCAAAAATCATCATGGCCCTTGGATTAACTTTTATGATATTTTAGACTATTTTGTAATGTTTGAAACTAGTAGGGGCCTAAAAATAATTTTTCAAAAATTTTTAAGGCCTTTAGATGAGTATAGCCAAGTTGGTCAAACCATGTATGTATGATTAGATGATTTTTTTTAGATTATTTTGCAATCATGAAAAATGCATAGACCAAATTGTAAAAATTGAAAAAAATAATTTCTAAGGCCATCAAAGCTTGGTCAAATGCTTAGTGGACTTATAAAAGTGTTTTTCATTCATTCTAAACATGCTTGGATGTATTTCACATATTTTTAACCTTTTAAGGGTCATTTTGTAATTTTAAAAAGTTTATGGGTCTATTTGCAAAATTTAACAAATATTGTTCCAAGGCCAAAAGTGCTTGGTCGAATGGTCCTTGTCATATTTGATAAATTTTCCATGTTGATTTTGATCTTTTTGATGTTTATTTGTGATTTTAAGTGATGCAGGGGCTATTTTACAAAGCTAGGAAACTTTGGTGTCCCTTAAGAAAGCCTTTCATTTGTAGGGTTAAAAAAAAGTCATTTCCTACATTAAATTATCCATTTAGGGTATTTTGGTCATTTAAGAACATTTCTAGCATTTCTAGCCATATTGGGGTTAAAATGCAATTCCAAGAAATTTGAGGGCTTATTATTAATTTTTGTATTTTAGGTCATCTTTGGTATAGGGTAAAATTGTCATCTCATATCATTTTTTAGTCCTTAAGGTTACTAGATACTTTCATGTCAAAGTTATACCTTAGGGGCATTTTAGTAATTTATCTTAGAGCCAAGTCTTATGTGATTATCGGGTTACTTTCATGTTAAAGGTACAAATGAGGGATAAGTTTCATAAGGTTTTTAGGTCCTTTAGGGTTACTAGGATACTTTCACGTCAAACATATGCCTTTGAAGCATTTTAGTAATTTACCTTAGACTCGAGCCTTATGTGATCACTGGGACTCTTTCATGATGAAGGTACGCATTAGGGATAGGTTCATCTTTTATGATCATTATTGAGTCTTTTAGGGTTATCGAGATACTTTCACATCGAAGGTATATCGTAAGGATATTTTAGTAATTTTGCATTAAAATCGAGTCTTTTAGAGTTATCAGGATACTTTCATGTCTACGGTATACTTTAGGGAACATTTTGATCTCTTCGACCAAATTTGAATCCTTACAGTCGAGTTTGTACTTTTTGTTGAAACTAGGTCTTAAGACAATTTTTTATTATTTCTTATAAAACTAGAACCTTTAAAATTAAGGCAATGTCTCCGAATTCAAATAGATTGCAAAATTTCTTTCAGCACATGGAAGGGGTTTTGCAGATTATTTTAATAATAAGATATCCTTTTAAAAACAAGAAAATTGAGATTTTAGAATTTTGTGAAAATAAAACATTTCGTACTCCTCTAGCCCTCCGGTGAGGTACGAAAGATATTTTGAATTTTAAAACCTTTTATATGCCTTCAACTCTCTGGTGAAGCACGAAAGATATTGACAAAACCTTTCATGTTCCTCCAGTCCCCTAGTGGAGTCCAAAAGATATTCTAATTTTCAAAAATATTGAAAACTTGATTTTCTCATCCAAAATAATAAATCCGTTTCATAAAATTTTATTTTGATATATAGGAATTATAATTGAATATCGGATATCAAGACAGAATAAAAATCAAATTTTAAGTTACCACTTAATTAATAAGGTACCAATTTTTGGGTGTCATGAGAGTGATCTATATTTACTATGATTGTAATTTACTCCAAACCCTTTCACGGACTCTGGTATTATCATAGACCTCAAAGTTTGTTTTTCAAGGTTTTGTAACCCTCAAAATACGAACTTCGATTGGTGACCAGTGCCGCCTAGATAAAATTGATTGGTGGTGACTTGGTCATTTTGCAATTATAATAGATTGCAAAATTTCTCTCAACACATGGAAGGGGTTTTGCAGATTATTTTACTAATGAGATATCCTTTTAAAAATAAGAAAATTGAGATTTTTGAATTTTGTGAAAATAAAACATTTCGTACTCCTCTGGCCCTCCAGTGGGATGCAAAAGATATTTTGATTTTTAAAACCTTTCGTATTCCGTCAATTCTCTCGTAAAGTGCGAAAGATAGTGACAAAACCTTTCATGTTCCTCCAATCCTCGGATAGAGTGCGGAAGATATTTTGATTTTCAAAAATATTAAAAACTTAATTTTCTCATCCAAAATAATAAATCTGTTTCATAAAATTTTATTTTGATATTCAAGAATTATAACTGAATAGTGGATATTGGGACATAATAAAAGTCAAATTTTAGGTTAACACTTAATTAATAAGGTACCAATTTTTGGATGTCATAAGAGTGATCGATATTTACTTTGATTGTAATCAACTCCAAACCCTTTCATGGATCTCTGGTATTATCACAGACCTCAGAGTTTATTTTTAAAGGTTTTGTAACCCTCAAAATACAAACTCCAATCGGTGACCAGTCCCGCCTAGCTAAAATAGATTGGTGGTGACTCTAAGATAAACGGTCATTTTGTAATGGCTATTTAAGGTTAACCTGAGTGAGCAATTCATCTCAACAACTCAATCCCAAAAATAAAAATAAACAATAATGATATGGCCCCCAGAAATGAGAAAATAATGGTATATAGATATATAGATATATATAGGAATAAGGGGTACACCCGTCTTTTAAGTCTAACTGGTTAAGATTCGTATCTAAGCCATTTTGCAACATCCCGAGATTGTGGAATGAGTTCGTGAAGTCCATGTCACTTATTCCTTTCTAATAAGGACATTCAGATGTCCATGGCTTGAGCCTAGACCTAAGAAACCAAGAACAATAAAAAAATTCCCTTGTTTTTGCCTAGTCGCGTAATAGTCATGACTTGAAAAATCATTTTCGAACCATAAAACATTTTTTACAAATTTTTTGATAATTTTTTTCCTAAAAGGACTTCAAATTATATTCCCGATTTTATCTGATTGGCCTCTGGATCACTCCATATGTGGGACTTATGGTTTTTCAAATTAATGCTATCTAGATCCCCCAGAATTAGCAATTTGCATCTTGTTTGGCCCATTTTGGCCAACCGGATGATTTTTTTTGAATTTTTAAAATATTTTTTCTAAAACTTTTGTGAAACCCCTTTTTCAAAAAAGTATCATTTGCAATTTAATGATTTCTTAAGTCCGAAATGATTTTTCAAAGTTTGCTATACTTTTTTCCCCTGCACATGCTATTAGTGTCAAACTAATCATGATTTTAAAATTTATTTCCATCTAGAAGGTGATTTTCTAGGATTTCAGGATATTTTTCTATCGATCCCTATTGACTCACCTTTCTAACAGTACCCCACATGACCCCCAAAATATTCGGATTTATTCAAAATAAAATTGGAAAAGGGAAAGCAAGATGCTATGACATGTTTTCAAAAATTGTCAAAGCTAGTCGATTTTTTCAAATTTCCACTCCTTGGCATTCGGATGCCTTCATATGATCCCGATCAACCTCATTGAGTCAAAAGGAACATATGTTGACCCCTGTAGGCTTGGACCAAGGCATAAACCAATTTCCAAGTTTTATCACTGTTTTTTATCGATTTTCCTCTTTATCAAAAATAACCTACTTTGTCAAAATTTATCCGAAAATCTCATTTTGTCAAGAAATTACCAAACCATTGTCAATTTAAGTTTTTTAATCCCATCTCTCTAAAAATTACCAAAATTTTAATCCATAGGGATACCATAACCTTGTTTTTTAAGGGGATACCACAACTCTACTTTTCAAAAATCATCAAAATTAAATTTTCTCTCTCCTAGATTTCTCCAGACTTGTTAAGATTCTAACTAATTTTCATTCCTCGATTAATTAATGGATCAAAACACATCTTCAAAATGGTCAACTTGGTTATTTCAAGATAAGAGATAACAGCTATGAGATACATTCTAATCACCCATTTTTTTCCTTCTTTGTTTTATGTGATTTATTTTATGTAATATTACCTTTTTTATCGTCTTATTAACACATTTTCTGTTGTGGTGATCATCTTGCATTCATATTTGTTAAAATCATTTTTTAAAAAAATTACAAAGGCGATATTTCATATTAATATCTCCCCAATGCTTGACATGGAATATCTTGTTTTTCAAAATTAAATCTTGAGATCATTTTAGTCCAAAATCTCAATGCTTCCCACCCCCATAGGGTACATATGATATTCAAATTTTCTTTAAAAACCCAAAGTTATCATTTTATTCAAATTTATGTGTTAAAAAGGGATTATATCAAAATAATGATTAATCAAAATTGAGTGAATCAAAATCAAGTTAAGATAAGGCTAGAAAGGTATTTATTTCAAGCATCATAGGCATCTTGGTACCTCCTTACATGTAACAACCCTTAAACCCAACTGGCAAATCTTCAGACCATGTAGGCCATGGAATTGATGTTTGGAGTTTTGTAAGTTAGAATATTGGTTTTAATAGGCATCTGATCACGCCTAAGCTAAATGACCAATAGTAACTCTAATTGTTAGCCATTTCGTAGTGGCCATCCAAAACCAGTTGGACAAGCGATTCATCCAACAGTCGCCCTCTACAATCAAAATTCAAGAACTTATACCTTTTCGCACCTCTAACATCACAAAAGGGAGGAGTCCTAGTTGAGAGGATATTTCCTAGTTGAGAAGATATTTTTAAGTCACGCATGCTTTCTTCACAAAGGGGGAGGTAGAGAGTCAACAATATCAAAAACTTAAAATAAATTTTAATCGAGATTTAGGATAACATGTAATTAATAGGTACAATTTATAGGCATCGCAGAAGAAAGATGTCTTACTTTATCTGTAACCAACTTTCAAACCCTTTTTGTATAGATCTCTAGTTTTTAAGCAGATTTCAAAGTTTATTTTCAAGGGTTTTGTAAGCTTCAAAAGATAAATGTTTGTAGGTGATCAATCTCACCTAGCCAAAATAAAATTTTTGGCAACTCCAAGTCTTTTGGTCTTTTTTGACAACCATTCAAGGAGAATTTGCATGTGCGATTCGGTCTAATTTCCCAAGACCTATCCCAATACGAGAAAAAAATTTATTCGTCTAAGTCTGACATGTTGGATTTGTGTTCAGTATGTTAAAACACTAATTATTGTGTGCAATGAATGAAATAACAAGTTGTGCCTAAGCAATCATAAATGAAATTTGCTTGTGGGCTTATACTAATAATCTTCTACTAGCACTAAAGCCACTCACCAATGTATCTAATAGCAAAGCCTTGCAGATTGTAATCATATTTTTGCTAGGAAAATACTTTAGTGAAAGAATGGAATAAGTTATCTTTTTTAGGTTTTTTCTTTATAGTTAGAGTTCACTCATTCTATTAACCAAGAACACATCCTTTGTTCTTTATAAGTACTTTAGGATTTTTTTTGTTATTGTATTCCAATAACCTTCACAGTGATTAATTTGGTATCTACTCTAGACATTCATAACAAATAAGATGTTTACGCTAGAAAATAATATAAAACACATAATGGATCTAACTGCTAACAAGGGATCAAGTCACTTCACATTTTTTCTAGGGGAATTCTAGGATACTTCCTTTTAGAAAGATGTATACCATGCATCATAGACAGCTGTCCCTTTTTTGGACTCCTACATGCTAAACTTTTTTTAATATATTCTCAATATATGTCAACTGAGAGAAGTTGAATGTCTTTCTTGATATATCTCTATAGATCTTAATTCCTATAATGAATGCTACTTCTCCCAAATATTTCATGCTAAACTATTTGGAGATTTAGACTTTGGTGGCCTATATCCTCGGTATATATTACCCATAAGCAATATGTCATCAAGATAAAGCACTAAAACAAATATTGCATATTTGTTTACCTTCTTATAAAAGCATGGATTATTATGATTCTTCATGAAACTAAAATTTTCAAATAATGTTCTAGCTGCATCAAGGCTACTTCAATCCATAAGAGGACTTTTTATCTAGCATACTTTATTTGAAGTGGTTTTAGATTTATATCCTTCAAATTGTGTCCTATAAACCTTCTCTTGCAAGTTATCATTAAGAAACGTAGTTTTTACATTTATTTTGCCATATCTCATAATTAAAGTTTGCATCAATAGCAAGCAAAATCCAAGTGGATTTAATTATGGCCATTAAAGAAAAGGTTTTCTCATAATCAATGCCTTCAACTTGATCATAACCTTTTGTTACCAAGTTGGCTTTGTATGTTTGTACATTACCATCCATGTCAGTCTTTCTCTCAAAAACCCATCGTTACATTGTTTTATACTTTTAGGTGGATTAACCAAATTAAACACTTTCTTAATATCCATGGAGTTCATTTGATTTTCATGGCTTTGGTCATTTATCAGAATTAATATCACATTTTGCTTCTTTTATTTGAAGCTTGCCTAATCCTGCTAGATCTATAGAGGTCTTGTGTTTCTTGAGCTTTTATTTGACCATTTAGTGTTTCAACCACAAGCTTAAGTTCAAAGGTAATATCAGTTTGGGGTTTTTTAATTTCTTCAAAACTAATCTTACTCTTTCATTAGCCTTTTCAAGTAGAACTCATTCTTAGGAAAGTTTGCATGTTTAAGATAAACACATTTTGCTTAGTGGAGTGATAGAATTAGTATCCCTTGTTTCATTAGGATAGCCACAAAATTAGATTTAGTGTCCTTGTATCAAGTTTTTAGGTAATATGCACTTAACAAAAGTCATGCATCCTAAATTTATGTATAGGATAAGTTTAGTTTCTCAATTTTCATATGGAGCCTTATCCATGAATTTCAAGGAAACCATATTCAAAAGGTAAGTAAGAACCTCAATCCCCAAAAAGATATTAGAATGCTTACCTTAGATGTCAAACAAAGGATGGCCAAGATATAACTTGGGTATAAAGGGTTGACCAAGGTGGAGCCGATACAGTCAAACAAAGGTGACCAGGATATAATCCTAGGTCTTAAGGATTGACCAGGGCAAAACCGATATAGTTAAATGAAGGATGACAAGGATATAACCTAAGTGTAAAGGGTTAACCAAAATGCAACCAATACAATCAAACAAAGGTGACCAGGATATAATCCTAGGTCTAAAGGATTAACCAAGGCGGAATTGATACAATCAAATAAAGGTGACTAAGTCTAGAGGGTTGATTAAGGCAAAATTGATACCATCAAACAAGGATGACCTAGATGTAACATGGGTTTAAAAGGTTAACTAGGGTGGAACCAATACAGTCAAATAAAGGTGACTAGGATATAATCCTAGGTATAAAGGATTGACTAGGGTGAAAATGATACAGTGAAATAAAGGATGACCAAGATATAATCCTAAATATAAAGGTTGACTAGGGTAAAATCGATACAGTCAAATAAGGGTGACCAGGATATAACCTTGGTCTAAAGGGTTGACTGATAGTCAAATAAGGGAAAAATGCTTTACATCTAAATTACTTAAAGGAATGCCAGGTTTACCTTTTAGTTCTGAAATAGTTAACGTATCAAAAGGCTATTTCTAATATCATATTTAACTTAAGATCTGTTTTGGAGTTTGAAGGCATTTTCAGAAAATGTTGCAAACATTTGTATTTCTTTTTAGGCAAGAGAGTCAATCTAAACCTTGATTTGAAAGTGTCTTCAGAAGACATTCTGGATATTTCATTTCTTTTGGCAAAAGGAGCCCATGGCTGAACTTAAAGCTGAAGGCTTCTTTCCATAATTGGATTTTAAATCATTAATGGGTTATCATATGTTTATCCCATGAAATCCTTCTTCTAATCTGTATTTGAAGGATTTGGGAATTATTTAATTTTTCCTATAAGGTCACCAAATATCAAATTAATGCCTACCTATTTAACGATACAACTTTATACAGTTGGATAAGTATCTACTCGAGGCATATTTACAAATTTCTAATGAAATCATGAAAATATCATAACTCATCAAAATTTTAGGATTTATAGGACGAGATCATTTCCTTATTCTAACCTAGGAAAGAATCCACTTGATGAAATTTTCAAAATAATTTCAACCATGAATTGTCCAATATCAAGGATAATGGACATGCTATCTTTATCACAATGTTAAGACTTTCTTGTTATTGATGATCACCATTAAAGACTTTTTTAAATGAAATAAAGAAATGAATTTAAAAGGACAAATATGGTTGCACTAATAGAAACTTATCTTGAAGAAATTAATTCAAAAAGGTTGAGGTTTATCAAGACGAAATTTAAGTGAATGTTTCTTTCACAGGAATTCCTTGAAAGGCAAACAAATTAAGTTATAGCATCATTTTAATCTTCAAATACAATAGCCCTATAGGTGTTAAACTAATCCTAGCAAACACCAAGTCTTTAAGGATTGATCTGAAAGGCTTTTGCTAAGCATCAATTTCCAAGTTTAGATATAAATTATGAAAGTTTATTTTGGAAGGAATCAATGTTTTGAAATTTGACTCAAATTTTTGTTGATATCACAAAAATTTTCATAGGTTTGGAATCATTCCTGAATTAGCATGAAGGGTTCTCTACCATTAGTGGCTATCTTTGTTGATTTAGGAGTAATTCCAAGGCCTTTAAACTTGCCCCACCATATTATTGAGGACTCAAAAATTATTCAAAAAGATGAATTTGTAAAGAGATTCCTACGAATGGCCTAACAACTCAAATAGCTATGTTTGATAAAAATGGATTTTGTTAGGTACATAACATAAGCCGTGGTTTAGGGTTTAGAAAGAAAAGGATAAATAGGCTCAAATCAATTATTTAAGGGTAATTAAATCAAAGATTACTTTTCTTCAATAAAACTCGACCAAGCATATCTTTCAAGGTAAAATGCATCTATATTCCTTTATTTACTTTTGCCTGTTTACTTCTTCATTTTAGAGGGACTTCAAATTTGAACTTTCTTCATTTATTTATTTTACTTTGAAAAACTTGAAATTTGAATTTTCTTTATTTTACTTTGAATATTTGAACTTCAAAATTGAACTTTTTTCATTTTTCACTTTGAGTATTTGAACTTGAAACTTGAACCTTCTCTAGTCTTCAAATTTTGCCTTATGACATTTGGCTTAGTCTTCTTATAACCTTAAGGTGAAATTTGCTCCTTCTAATTTCAAAGCTTAGCCTTATTTGCCCCTTAGTGTGGAAAGTGATCCTTGATTAGGGTTCAAAGAAAGAAAATATATTATTAGGCTCAAAGGGGACTACAAAGGGAATAATTTTCTATATTTGCAAAAGGATAGCGAAAGAAGGCTATTTTTCATCTCAAACATAGCTATCTAAACTGGTAAGCATTTCACTAGGAAAAAGGGTTGTTTTCCTTTTAAAATCATTTTAAGTAGCTTAATAACATGATGTTGCACTCAATTTCTAAAGACTTAAAAGCCCCTTAACATTTTTAGCTTCATAGGCATCAATGACTAGTTGAGCCTTTAGGAAAAAAATTGAATTGGCTTAGATAAGATCATCAGATCTCATATCTTATGTATAAAGAATTGGTTCAAACAGGTTTTGTTCAAAAGGAGAAAAAGATTTTGGCTCATGTTTACTCTTATTCATCCGGAATCAAGGATTTAAAGGAGCGTCATGGAAATTATTGCAAAAGGTTATCCAAATAAGGGAGATCTCAGAATTACTATCATTATTTTTACACAGAGCATAACCTAATTGTTTGACCTTTAAGGAGTCTATAGAAAAGAACATTTAGATGCAAAAGGTCTATGATGGTGAAAGGTCTATAGTTGAATGCTTGGAATAATCATATATGTGGAAGTAAAAGACCTTTCGAAGAAAATTCAATCTAGTAGTGATCATCTACCAAAGAAAAAATTTTAAAATGTTCTCATTACCCTAGATATTGGAAATCATTATTAACAAAATTCAAGGTTGATGATAGTATATACACTATTTACAAATCAAAATTCATTTCATAATTCACGATTTCCAAAAAGAAATGTACCAAATTTTAAAGTAAAGATAAAAACTGCCTCTGATTGGCATACTACCACAAAGTCGATTACCCTTAGACTAATCATCCTTGATAGGTGTCCACCAACTTCAAATTTTTGTTAGATTGGCATCCCTGAGGGGCGATTGTAAATTGGCTAGTGAAACATCAAAAAGTGTATCGAACTCTAGGTTCTCAAAGTCAAAAATTTTACAAGATGCACGGTTATTTCTTGTTATCTCAATCATGCTGTGGAGACAACCAATATATGACTCTTCGCTAAATTCTTTAGCAAAGAAGATGAATCCAAAAGCTCATGGCATGGCAAGTAATAATCTAAGCAATTCAAGTCAGAATTTTCAGTAACCTATGATTCCCTAGTCAACCATGCTGAATACATCAAATTAGCCTCACATTGAATAGCATACATTGGTTGATGAAATCCTTAGATAAAAAATGTTGCGTCTTGACATTCAGATTATAGCACTCTAGTCCAGGCTTTATTGGAATGATAAAGATCATTTAATTTTGAACAATAGAGGAAAGAGCTTAATGTAGAAAATCCATGAGGCATGCTGCATCTTCTTCTTTTTTATTTTTAGCTTCTAAGAGTCGCATAAACTTTCTCATGGGTCTTTTTACCTTTGCAGACCTTTGGATCGAAAAAGTTTGTATGAAAGGCTGCGAGGTATAGGGATAAACCTATTGAGGTTGCTGAGCACTAAAAGGCTGAGGGCGAAGACACTGTCCGAACGGATTTCCTTGTTTTCTCGGCTCACTATGATCCTGGCTTCCATTGGCAATATCTTGTTGACATTTAACAATAGGATGACTTTCTTGTCTCACTATGCTACCTTTAAACTTGTACTTCCCTGGATCCCCAATAGAAATGTTGGTATGATAAAAATAAGTTCTTTGAGGTAATTAGCTTTCAATTGGTACTCCCCAGATGGCAAACAAAAGTGTTGGTTTGATAAAAATTGAGCACTTTGAGGTACTTGGCATTCAACTTGTGCTCCCTAGATCTCTGACAAAAGTGTTGGTATGATATGGAATTACAAAATGATACGAGATTATTTGTGATTTTCTATTGCTTAAGGCTTTGCTTTTATGGAGACCTTTCTTTCGTAAATCTTTTTTTCTTCTTTCTGCCTTGAATTGCTTAGAGTATTCGCGGCTCCGATTTCCCTTCATTTTTTTAGACTTGTTTTTACTCATCTTGTCCGGTAATGTCTCTTCTCTTGAAATTCCATATTATTCACCTCAAATGGAGAAAACTTAAATTAGTCTACAAGAATATATATATATATATATATACGTCTCTTACTTACATTAATCTTTATCATCATTTTTAAATGATTATCATTGAATGAAAAATCGATAAAATGAAAAATGAACAAATGTATGAATGAATAAATGTATAAAGATAATATTCAATGGCATGAATTGGGCGCTAAGCGATTGGTTAAAAATCAAGCTTGTAAATTATTATAAAGTCAAGAATCTAAAGAATTCAAGTCATGATTCAACACTATTGCTTTACCCACCAAAATTCTTTGATTTATCTATTATACAAAACCATATTTACAAGATTCAAAAGAAGAAAAAGCTAAAAATGATTGCTTTTGCAAGTACTTTAAAAATCATGAATGCATGAGGATATGAAAATGTGAAATTTGCAAAGGTAAAAGAGATGCATAAATGAATTTACAAGTTTCCACGGGATAAGAATATCATGGCAAAATTAAGAAACAATATAACAAATTAATTAGAGAAATAAATAAAAAGTAAATAGTAACACAACATACACTTGTTAAATATCAAGAAAATCAAATTATAAGAGTAAAAGGCTAGCAGTGTTCCCCCCTCTGTACCTAATTTGGTAATTTCTAGAACCGGTATGGCTCTAACAAGGTAAGTCTCTGATAGCTTATTAAATGAGGTTTGGGTTAGACATCTAAATAGGTTCTCAAATTTAGAACTGACAAGGTACCCTAATCCTTACCCATTACGGGTTTATATCAGAAAGGGTTTAATTTAAGTGAGAATATCTTCCATGCCCATAACGGGGCTAATACCTTAGGCAGGCTTAGGAATTTACACTCGATGGACTTTTCACTAGCCTAGACAGAAACTAACACCTCAGAAGGCACAACTACTTCCCCCCTCCTAAAATATCAGGCACCTATGTCCCCTCTGTATACCTAGAGGGGAATCTAATGCATATGAATATGCACAGTATGTGTGGGGGGAACAACTTACCTTTTACGAATCAACACTTACAGAAATTAAAAAATATATATCATAAATCCCCAAAAAAATAATGTTGCAAAAGAAAAAAAGGGTTAGTGGAAAATATATACTGAAATTTGCATATATATTAAAAATAATTATTTTTAAAAGTACATGGAATTATAGTTAAATACCGGTTGAAACCAAATTAATCAATATTTTGTTAACACATAATTAATTTTAGGCCTGACTCTCTAGCTATCACTAGTGGAGTCACCAAGCTATCACGATGTGGCCTGTAACAAATCCTGACCAAGCCCGACTTAAATGTCCTTCACTCCTATGTTTGTTAAATTTATCACTATTTTATATTTTATTATTTCTATAGGCCATATCATTATCAACATTTTCTTATTTTTGGGGACTGGGTGGTCGAGATGGATCGCTCATTCAACTTAACCTTAAATAGGTATTACAAAATAACTATTTATTTGGAGTCACCACCAATCTATTTGGGCTAGGTGAGATTGGTGACCTTTTGAAGTTCATATTTCGAGGGTCACGAAACCCTAGAATACTAACTCTGAAGTCCATAATCATACCAAAGATCATATAAAGGGTCCGGGAGCCGGTTACAATCACAAGGATCAACCCTCTCATGGTGCCTTGAAAATCGGTACCTTATTAATTATATGTTAACTTGAATTTTAATTTTTATTCGATTTCAACGTATGGTATTTAATTATAAATTCCTAAAATAATAATTTATAAAACAAATTTATTATTCTATGTTAGGAAAATCGAGTTTTCAAAATTTTAAAAACCAAAATCTCTTACGCACTCTGTCGGAGGACCAGTGGAACACGAAAGCTTTTTATCATTCTCTTTTGTATCCCAATGAAAAACCAAGAGGAACACAAAAGGTTTTAAACTTTAAAATATCTTTCGCACCTCGGTGGAAGGCCAGAGAAATGCGAATTATTATTTTTTTCAAAATTTATAAAAATCTCGATTTTCATTTTGTAAAGGATATCTCAATATTAAAATAATTCGTAAAACCTCTCTCATATTTTAGGAGAAATTTTATATATTCTTCTAACTTAGAGACATTACCTTAATTTTCTAAAAAAAAAAATTATATTTTATTGAAAATATTTATAAAACATCCTAAAACTTGATAACAATCTAAAATTATGAACCTATTCCTAATGCGTACCTTTGACATGAAAGTATTATAGTAATCACATAAGACTTAGTTCTAATGCAAAATTACTAGAATGCCCTTCCACTATACTTTCGATGTGAAAGTATCTCGGCAACCCTAAAAGACATGAATCGGATTATAAAAAAGTGAAGCTTCCCTAAATGTACATCTTTGGCATAAAAGCATCCGGATGACTACCTAGGACTTGATTCTAAGAAATTACCAAAATGCTCTTAAGGTGTACCTTTGATGTGAAAGTATCATGTCAACCCTAAAGGACAAGAAAAGGATAATAGAAAGGGCAACTTATCCTAAATGTACATCTTTGGCATAAAAGCATCCTGAGGACAACCTAGGACTAAACTTGAGAGAAATTACCAAAATACCCTTGGGGTGTACTTTTAATGTGAAAGTATCTCGACAACCCTAAAGGATAGGAAAAAGATTATAAAATGGCGAACGTATCCAAAATGTACATCTTTGGAATAAAAACATCTCAATGACTACCTAATACTTGGCTAAAAAAAATTATCAAAATGCCCTAAGGCGTACCTTTGACATGAAATTATCCTGACAACCCTAAAAGACTCAAAAATGATCATAGAAAGATGAACCTATCCTAAATGCGCATCGTTGGGATAAAAGCATCCCGATGACTACCTAACACTCAGCTCGAGGAAAATTATCAAAATGCCTTCAAGGTGTAGCTTCAACGTGAAAGTATCACAGCAACTCTAAAAAACATTAAAAGAATCATAAAAAGGTGAACCTATCCTAAATGTACATCTTTGGCATAAAAGCATCCAGATGACTACATAAGACTCAACTCGAAAGAAATTACCAAAATACCCTCAAGGTATACCTTCAACGTGAAAGTATTTCGATAACCCCAAAAGACTCAAAAACAATCATAAAAAGATGTACCTGTCCTAAATATGCATCTTTGGCATAAAAGTATCCCGATGAATACCTAAGAGTCGACTCAAGGGAAATTACCAAATGTCTTTGGGGTGTACTTTTAACGTGAAAATATCCCAACAACCTTAAAGGTCATAAGAAAGACTATAAAAAGGTGAACCTATCCAAAATGTATATCTTTGGCATAAAAGCATCTTAATGACTACTTAGGACTCAGTTTAAAAAATTACCAAAATGCCCTTGAAATGTACTATCAACATAAAATTATCCTCGTAACCCTAAAAGACTCAAAAATGATCATAGAAAAATGAACATATCCTAAATGCGCATCTTTGGCGTAAAAGCATCCTAATGACTACCTAAAACTTAATTCTAAGAAAATTACCAAAATGCCCCTAAGGTGTATTTTCGATGTGAAAGTATATTGATAACCTTAAAGGACATGAAAAGACAATTGATGACGATTTTTACTTTAAATGGGTAATTTAGATGACAAAAATGACCTAAAGTACAAAAATTACTAATAGGTCCCTAAATTTTCCAAGATTAAATATTAGTCCTAAATTGACCAAAATGCTAAAAATATTTATTTTGGGTAAAATACCCTAAATGGGTAATTTAGATTTTTAAAGTAACCTAAAATGCAAAAATCCCATTAAGTCCCTAAATTTTCAAAAATTGCCTTTCGTATCCTAATGGAGAACCAAAAGAATACGAAAGGTTTGAATATTTTTAGCACCCCAGGACCAATGGAATGCTAAAAATATTTAAAATAATCTAAGTGGATGATTTCATGCTAGAGTGACCATTTTGACCTAAAAATGCTGGATTTTCCTAATGGTCATTAAACTTTTCTAAAATTACAAATTGGTCGCTAAATGATTTAAAATGCATAACACACATCAAAACACATCGAAATACATGAGAAATTCACCTAAGGACTCTAGGAACATTTGGCCAAGCACCCATGGCCTTAAAAAAATATCATATTTGTAGCTAAATCCCTAATTTTTTTAAATTGTTAAATGCCCCTAAAATGCCTAAAAATTGAAAATTTATATTTTCTAGTCACTACCTAATTGACTTAATCATGTAGATACCTCTAAATAAATTTAAAGAATTTTAAAAAATTATAAAATGGTCCTTAAGGATTTGGCCAAATAAGAAATACACTTAAATAGCCTAAAAAATGA
>JBBYHL010081037.1:0-94369 GCA_038381835.1 Adansonia madagascariensis | reverse complement strand
TCATAATTTGATATGGGTTTTGATCTTTCTTGATGCAAAGAAATAAGTTAAAATTGAGTTTTGGATCAATGGTGGATGAGACAAAAATGCCCGAACCATGAAAATGGCCTGCATGTGTCGATACATTACGTAATGTATCGATACATTTGGTCCAAAAACCTTGATAGTATCGATACAATGATCATTGTATTGATACTATGAACCATTGTATCAATACTATAAACCAATGTATCGATACATATTGATATGTACAGATACATTTCTTTACAGAACGCATGTTTTGGTCTTGGAATGGCCTAGTATTGATACATGAGGTCCTGTATCGATACAATGGCTCTTGTATCGATACATCTACATGTTGTATCGATACAAATGGGGACATTTCAAAATTTTGGCACGTTGAAGAATTGTATCAATACATGAGAATAATGTATCGATATATTCACATAAAATTGTGAATTTTCTTATATCTTTTGTCCCCGGATACCTTGAACTATGTCATTTGATGCCACATCTTTGTATTTACCTTTGATATGATCCCTAGGCCTTTTTTACCTCCTCAAAATACTTTTTTGCCAGGCGATGATCATTGCCCCCACTCACGTCCATGCTCTAGATTGCTACAAATTAGCCCGGACAAAATAAGGTGTCGATAGTGCCCAATCATGAAAAGAAAGGAGATTATTTTGTGAATCTGTGTTTGTCCTAATTCACAGATGAACTTTAACTCTAAAAAATTGCCGAAAGAAAGGCTTGTCTTATAAAACCAAAGCATCAATGTCATTTATCCCAATTAGGAGAATGAGTTTAAGGTTCCCAATCACGAAAAGAAAGCAAATTATTATGTTAATCCGTGTTTGTCCTAATTGACAGATGAAGTTTAATTATAAAAAATGGTGGGAAAAAAAGCTTTTCTTATGAATCCAAAGCATCAATCTCATTTATTATAAAAAAGAGAAATAGTTTATGGTGCCCAATCATGAAAAGAAAGGAGATTATTATGTGAATCTGTATTTAGCCTATTCACAAATAAACTTTAACTCTAAAAAATGGCTGAAAGAAAAACTTTTCTTATGAAACCAAAGCATCAATGTCATTTATCGTAATTAGGCGAATGAGTTTATGGTTCCTAATCATGAAAGGAAAATAGATTATTCTATGAATCTGTGTCTGTCCTAACTGACAGACTAAGTTTAATTCTACAAAATAGTGGGAAGAAAAGCTTTTCTTATGAAATGCAAATCATTAATGTCATTTATACCAATAAGGAGAACAAGTTTATGGTGCCCAATCATAAAAAAAAGAAGAGATTTTTATATAAATCCGTATTTATCCTAATTGACAAATGAACTTTAACTATAAAAAATGGCCGAAGAGAAGCTTTTCTTATGAAACCAAAGCATCAATGTCATGTATCCTAATTAGGAGAATAAGTTTATGGTTCCCAGTCATGAAAAGAAAAGATATTGTTAAGTGAATCCATGTTTGTTCTAAATTGATAGATAAAATTTGATTCTAAAAAATGGTAGAAAGAAAAGCTTTATAACTAAAATCGATGCATCAATGACATTTATGATAATAAGGAGAATGAGTTTATGGTGCTTAATCATGAAAAGATAGGAGATTATTATGTGAATAAGTGCTTGTCCCAATTGACGAATGAACTTTAACTCTAAAAAATGATAGACAAAGAAGCTTTTCTTATGAATCCAAAGCATCAATGTCATTTATCCCAAAAAGGAGAATGAGTTTATGGTACCCAATCATGAAAAGAAGGCAAATTACTATATGAACCCGTGTTTATCCCAATTGACAAATGAACTTTAACTTTAAAAATTGGCTAAAAGAGAAGCCTGTCTTATGAAACCAAAGCATCAATGTCATTTATCCCAATTGGTAGAATGAGTTTATGGTTCCCAATAATGAAAAAAATGAATTATTATGTGAATCCATGTTTATCCTAATTAACAGACGAAGTTTAATTCTAACAAATGGTAGGAAGAAAAGCTTTTCTTATGAATCCAAAGCATCAATATCATTTATTCTAATTGGAAGAATGAGTTTATGGTTCCTAATCATGAAAGGAAAATAGATTATTAAGTGAATCCATGTTTGTTCTAATTGATAGATGAAATTTGATTCTAAAAAATGATGGGAAGAAAAGCTTTATAAATGAAACCAATGCATCAATGATATTTATCCTAATAAGGAGAATGAGTTTATGAAGCCTAATGATGAAAAGAAAGAAGGTTATTATGTTAATCCGTGTTTGTCCTAATTGACAAACGAGCTTTAACTCTAAAAAATGGTAGAAAAAGAAGCTTTTCTTGCGAATCCAAAGCATCAATGTCATTTATCCCAATTAGCAAAATGAGTTTATGGTGCCTAATCATGAAAAGAAAGGAGATTATTATCAGAATCTATGTTTGTCCTATTGACAAACGAACTTTAACTCTAAAATTGGCCAAAAAAGAAGCTTTTCTTATGAAACCAAAGCATCAATGTCATTTATCCCAATTAGGAGAATAACTTTATGCCCAATCATGAAAAGAAAGTAGATTATTATGTGAATCCGTACTCATCCTAATTGACAGACGAAATTTGATTCTAAAATATGATGGGAAAAAAAGCTTTTCTTATGAATCCAAAGCATCAATGTCATTTCTCCTAATGAGGAGAAAAGTTTATGGTGCCCAATCATGAAAAAAAAAGGGATTATTATATGAATCCATGTTTGTCCCAATTGACAAATGAACTTTTAACTCTAAAAAATGGCCGAAAGAGAAGCTTTTCTTATGAAATCAAAGAATCAATGTCATTTATCCCAATTAGGGTAATGAGTTTATGGTTCCAAATGAAGAAAAAAAAGTAGATTATTATGTGAATCCATGTTTATCCTAATTGACATACAAAGTTTAACTCTAAAAAATAGTGGGGAGAAAAGCTTTTCATATGAATCCAAAGCATCAATGTCATTTCTCCTAATAAAGAGAACAAGTTTATGGTGCCCAATCGTGAAAAGAAAGGAGACTATTATATGAATACATGCTTGTCCCAATTGACAAATGAACTTCAACTCTAAAAATGGCTGAAAGAGTAGCGTTTCTTATAAAACCAAAGCGTCAATGTCATTTATCCCAATTAGAAGAATGAGTTTACGGTTCGCACTCAAGAAAAAAAAGTAGATTATTATGTGAATCTGTGTTTGTCCTAATTGATAAACAGAGTTTAATTCTAAAACATGGTGGGAAGAAAAGCTTTTCTTATGAATCCAAAGCATCAATGTCATTTATCGCAAGGAGGAGAACGAGTTTATGGTGCCCAATCATGAAAAAAAAGGAGATTATTATGTGAATCTGTGTTTGTCCTAATTCACAAATGAACTTTAACTCAAAAAATGGTGGGAAGAAAAGCTTTTTAAATGAAACCAAAGAATCAATGACATTTATCCTAATGACGAGAATGAGCTTATGGTGCCCAATCATGAAAAGAAAGGAGATTATTATATAAATCCGTGTTTGTCCCGATTGACAAATAAACTTTAACTCTAAAAAATGATGGAAAGAGAAGCTTTTCTTATGAATTCAAAGCATCAATGTCATTTATCCCAATGAGGAGAATGACTTTACAGTGCCCAATCATGAAAAGAATGGAGATTATTATGTGAATTCATCTTTGTCCTAATTGACAAATGAACTTTAACTCTAAAAAATGGCCGAAAAAGAATCTTTTCTTATGAAACCAAAGCATCAATGTCATTTATCCCAATTTGGAGAATGAGTTTATGGTTCCCTATCAAGAAAAGAAAGTAGAGTATTATGTGAATCCGTGTTTGTCCTAAATGACAGCTGAAGTTTAATTCTAAAAAATGGTGGGAAAAAAAGCATTTCTTGTGAATCTAAATCATTAATGTCATTTATCCCAATGAGGAGAACAAGTTTATGGCGCCTAATCATGAAAATAAGGAGATTATTATGTGAATCTATGTTTGTCCTAATTCATAAACGAATTTTAACTCTAAAAAATGACCAAAAAAGAAGCTTGCCTTATGAAAACAAAGCATCAATGTCATTTATCCCAATTGGGAGAATGAGTTTATGGTTCCCAATCTTGAAAAGAATGTGGATTATTATGTGAATCCGTATTTGTCCTAATTGACAGATAAAGTTTAATTCTAAAAAATGGTGGGAAGGAAAGCTTTTCTTATGGATCCAAAGCATCAATGCCATTTATCCCAATCAAGAGAACGAGTTTATAGTGCCCAATCATGAAAAGAAAGGAGATTATTATGTGAATCTGTGTTTAGCCCACTTCACAAAGGAACTTTAACTCTAAAAAATGGATAAAAAAGAAGCTTTTCTTGTGAAACCAAAGTATCAATGTCATTTATCCCAATGAGGAGAATGAGTTTATGGTTCCCAATCATGAAAAAAAAGCTGATTATTATGTGAATTTGTATTTGTCCTAATTGACAAACCAAGTTTAATTCTAAAAAATGGTGGGAAAAAAAGCTTTTCTTATGAATCTAAAGCATCAATGTTAGTTATCCCAATTAGAAGAATGAGTTTATGGTGCCAATCACGAAATGAAAAGAGATTATTGTGTGAATCCATTTTGTCTTACTTCATAAACAAACTATAACTCCAAAAAATGGTCAAAAGAGAAGCTTGCCTTATGAAACCAAAGCATAAATATCATTTATCCCAATTAGGAGAATGAGTTTGAGGTTCCTAATCATGAAAAAAATGGATTATTATGTGAATCTGTGTTTGTCCTAATTGACAGACCAAGTTCAATTCTAAAAAATGGTGGGAAGAAAAGCTTTTCTTATGGATCCAAAGCATCAATGTCATTTATCCCAATGAAGAGAATGAGTTTATGGTGCCCAATCATGAAAAGAAAGGAAATTATTACGTGAATCCGTGTTTGTCCTAATCTACAAATGAATTTTAACTTTAAAAAATGACCAAAAAAGTAGCTTGTCTTATGAAACCAAAGCATCAATGTCATTTATCCCAATTAGGAGAATAAGTTTATGGTTACCAATCATGAAAAAAAAGCAGATTATTATGTGAATCCGTGTTTGTCCTAATTGACAGATAAAGTTTAATTCTAAAAAATGGTGGGAAGGAAAGCTTTTCTTATGGGTCTAAAGCATCAATGTCATTTATCCCAATGAAGAGAACACATTTATGGTGCCCAATCATGAAAAGAAAGGAGATTATTACGTGAATACATGTTTGGTCCAATTCACAAATGAACTTTAACTCTAAAAAATGGCTGAAAGAGAAGCTTTTCTTGTGAAACTAAAGCATCAATGTCATTTATCCCAATAAGGAGAATAAGTTTATGGTTCCCAATCATGAAAAAAAAAAAGATTACACAGTGAATCCATGTTTGTTCTAATTGATAGATGAAATTTGACTTAAAAAAATGGTGGGAAGAAAAGCTTTGTAAATGAAACCAATACATCAATGACATTTATTCTAATGAGAAGCATGTGTTTATGGTGACCAATCATAAAAAAATGAGATTATTGTATGAATCCATATTTATCCTAATTGACAAATGAACTTTAACTCTAAAAAATGGCTGAAAGAGAAGCTTTTCTTATGTAATCGAAGCATCAATGTCAATTATCCCAATTAGGAGAATATGGTGCCCAATAATGAAAAGAAATGTGATTTTTATTTGAATTTGTGTTTGTCTCAATTTACAAACAAAATTTAAGTCTAAAAAATGGCCAAAATGGAAGCTTTTCTTATGGAACTAAAACATCAATGTCATTTATGCCAATTAGGAGAATGAGTTTATGGTCCCCAACCATGAAAACAAAACAGATTGTTATGTGAATCCGTGTTTGTCCTAATTGACAGACGAAATTTAATTCTAAAAAATGGTGGGAAGAAAAGCTTTTCTTATGAATCCAAAACATCAAAGTCATTTATCCTAATGAGTAGAATGAGTTTATGGTGCCTAATCATGGAAAGAAAGGAGATTATTATGTGAATCAATGCTTATCCCAATTGACAAACGAACTTTAACTCTAAAAATGGCCAAAAGAGAAGCTAACCAAAGCATCAATGTCATTTATCCCAATTCAGAGAATGAGTTTATGGTTCCCAATCATGAAAAGAAAAGAGATTATAAAGTGAATCCATGTTTATTCTAATTGATAGACGAAATTTGATTCATAAAAATCATGGGAATTATAGCTTTGTAAATGAAACCAATGCATCAATGACATTTATTCTAATTAGTAGCATGAGACTATGCCGCCTAATCATGAAAGGAAAGGAGATTATTATGTGAATTCATGCTTGTCACAGTTGACAAACGAACTTTAACTCTAAAAAATGGCTGAAAGAGAAGCTTTTCTTATAAAACCAAAGCATCAATGTCATTTATCCCAATTTGGAGAACGAGTTTAAGGTTCCCAATCATGAAAAGAAAAGAGATTATAAAATGAGTCCATATTTATTCTAATTAATAGAAGAAATTTGATTCTAAAAAATGATGGGAGAAAATGCTTTTTAAATGAAACCAAAACATTAATAACATTTATCCTTATGCGGAGAATAAGTTTATGGTGCCCAATCATTAAAAAAAAAGATTATTATGTGAATTCATATTTGTCCCAATTGATAAATGAATTTTAACTCTAAAAAATGGCAGAAAAAAAAGCTTTTCTTTTGAAACCAGAGCATCAAAGTCATTTATCCCAATGAGGAGAATGGGTTTATAGTTCTCAATCATGAATAAAAAGTAGATTATTATTTGAATCCATGTTTGTTCTAATTGACAGATGAAGTATAATTCTGAAAAATGGTGGGAAGAAAAGCTTTTCTTACGAATCCAAAGTATCAATGTCATTTCTCCCAATAAGGAGAACAAGTTTATGGCGCCTAATCATGAAAAAAAAAGGAGATTATTTGTGAGTTCGTGTTTGTCCCAATTGACAAACAAACTATAACACTAAAAAATAGATGAAAAAGAAGCTTTTCTTATGAAACCAAAGCATCAATGTTATTTATCACAATTTGGAGAATGAGTTTATGGTTCCCAACCATCAAAAGAAAGTAGATTATTATGTGAATCCGTGTTTTTCCTAATTAATAGATGAATTTTAGTTCTAAAAAAAAGAGATTATTTATGAGTCCGCGTTTGTCCCAATTGACAAACGACTTTAACACTAAAAAATGGATAAAAAAGAAGCTTTTCTTATGAAACCAAAGCATCAATGTTATGTATCGTAATTTGGAGAATGAGTTTATGGTTCCCAACCATGAAATGAAAGAGATTATTATGTAAATCTGTGTTTGTCCTAATTAATAGACGAATTTAGTTCTAAAAAATAGTGGGAAAAAAAGTTTTTCTCATGAATCAAAGCATCAGTGTCTTTTATCCTAATGAGTAGAACGAGTCTATGATGCCCAATCATGAAAAGAATTATTATGTGAATCCATCTTTGTCCCAGTTGAGAAATGAGCTTTAACTCTAAAAAATGGCCAACAGGGTAGATTTTCTTGTGAAACCAAAGCATTAATGTCATTTATCCCAATTAGGAGAATGAGTTTATGGTTCCCAATCATGAAATGAAAGTAGATTATTATGTGAATTTGTGTTTGTCCTAATTGACAGATGAAGTTCAATTCTGAAAAATAATGGGAAGAAAAGCTTTTCCTATGAATCCAAAGCATCAACGTCATTTCTCCCAATGAGGAGAATCAGTTTATGGTGCAAAATCATGAGAATAAATGAGATTATTATGTGAATCCATGTTTGTTGCAATTGACATATGAGCTTTAACTCTAAAAATAGTCGAAAGAGAAGCTTTTCTTATGAAACCAAAGCATCAATGTCGTTTATCATAATCAGGAAATGAGTTTACGGTTCCCAATCCTAAAAAAAAAGCAGATTATTATATGAATCCATATTTATCCTAATTGACAGATGAAATTTAATTCTAAAAAATGATGGGAAGAAAAGCTTTTCTTATGAATCCAAAGCATTAACGTCATTTATCAAAATGAGTAGAATAAGTTCATGGTGCCCAATCATGAAAAGGGAGGAGATTATTATATGAATCTGTGTTTGTCCCAATTGAAAAACAAACTTTAACTCTAAAAAATGGCCAAAAGAGAATTATTTCTTATGAAACCAAAGCATCAGTGTCATTTATCCTAATTAGGTGAATAAGTTTATGGTTACCAGTCAAGAAAAGAGAGCAGATTATTATATGAATCCATGTTTGTCCTACTTGGCAGATGAAATTTAATTCCAAAAAATGGTGGGAAGAAAAGCTTTTCTTATGAATCAAAAACACCTATGTCATTTATCCCAATTAGTAGAATGAGTTTATGGTGCTCATCTTAAAAAGTAAAGAGATTATTATATGAATCTGTGTTTGTCCCAATTGATAAACAAACTTTAACTCTAAAAAATGATCGAAAGAGAAGCTTTTCTTAAGAAACCAAAGCATCAATGTCTTTTATCGCAATTCAGAGAATGAGTTTATGGTTCCCGATCATGAAAAGAAAAGAGATTATAAAGTGAATTCATGTTTATCCTAATTGATAGATGAAAATTGATTCTAAAAAATGGTGGGAAAAAAAGCTTTGTCAATGAAATCAATGTATCAATAACATTTATTCTAATGAGGAGCATCAGTTTATGGTGCCCAATCCTGAAAAGAAATGAGATTATTTTGTAAATCTATGTTTGTCCTAATTGACAAATGAGCTTTAACTTTAAAAAAAATCGAAAGAGAAGCTTTTCTTATGTAACCTAAGCATCACTATCATTTATCCTAATTAGGAGAATGAGTTTATGGTTCCTAATCATGAAAAGAAAGTAGGTCATTATATGAATCTGTATTTGTCCTAACTGACAGATAAAGTTTAGTTCTGAAAAATGATAGGGGGAAATGCTTTTTAAATGAAACCAAAGCATAAATGACATTTATCCTTATGAGAAAAATGAGTTTATGGTGCCCAATCATGAAAACAAAGGAGATTATTATGTGAATTCATGTTTGTCCCAATTGACAAAAGAACTTTAACTCTAAAAAATGGCAGAAAGAGAAGCTTTTCTTTTGAAACCACAGCACCAAAGTCATTTATCCTAATGAGGAGAATAAGTTTATGGTTCGTAAAAATGAAAAGAAAGCAGATTGTTATGTGAATCAGTGTTTGTCCTAATTGACAGATGAAGTTTAATTCTAAAAAATGGTAGGAAGAAAAGCTTTTCTTATGAATCCAAATCATCAATGTCATTTATCATAATAAGGAGAATAAGTTTATTGTGCCCAATCATTAAAAGAAAGGAGATTATTACGTGAATCCATGTTTGTCCCAATTGACAAATGAACTTTAACCCTTAAAAATAGATGAAAGAGAAGCTTTTCTTATGAAACCAAAGCATCAATGTTATTTATCATAATTTGGAGAATGAGTTTACAGTTCCTAACCATGAAAAAAAGCAGACGAATTTTAATTGTAAAAAATGGTGGGAAGAAAAGCTTTTCTTATGAATCTAAAGTATCAATGTCTTTTATCCTAATGAGTAGAACAAGTTTACGATGCCCAATCATGAAAAGAAAAGAGATTATTATGTGAATCTGTCTTTATCCCAATTGAGAAATGAGCTTTAACTCTAAAAAATGGCCGACAGGGTAGCTTTTCTTATGAAGCCAAGGCATCAATGTCATTTATCTCAATTAGGAGAAAGAGTTTATGGTTCCCAATCATGAAAAGAAAGCAGATTATTATGTGAATCTGTGTTTGTCCTAATTGATAGACATTTAATTCTGAAAAAAAAAGTGGGAAAAAAAGCTTTTCTTATGAATCCAGAGTATCAATATCATTTAGCCCAATAAGGAGAATTAGTTTATGGTGCCTAATCATGAGAAAAAATGAGATTATTATGTGAATCCATGTTTATCGCAATTAACAAATCAACTTCAACTCTAAAAAATGGCCAAAAGAGAAGCTTTTCTTACAAAACCAAAGCATCAATGTCGTTTATCACAATTAGGAGAATAAGTTTATGGTTCCCAATCTTGTAAAAAAAGTAGATTACTACATGAATCCGTATTTGTCCTAATTGATAGATGAAATTCAGTTCTAAAAAATAGTGGGAAAAAAAGTTTTTCTTATGAATCCAAAGCATCAATGTCATTTATCACAATGAGTAGAATGAGCTCATGGTGCCTAATAATGAAAATAGAGGAGATTATTATGTGAATCTGTGTTTGTCCTAATCGACAAACAAACTTTAACTCTAAAAAATGGCCGAAAGAGAAGCTTTTCTTATAAAACCAAAGCATTAATGTCATTTATCATAATTAAGAGAATGAGTTTATTGTTCCCAATCATAAAAAGAAAGAGATTACTATATAAATCTGTATTTGTCCTAATTGATCAATGAAATTTAATTCTAAAAAATGGTGGGAAGAAAAGCTTTTCTTATGAATGCAAAGCATCAATGTCATTTATCACAATGATTAAAACAAGTTCATGGTGCCCATTAATGAAACGAGTGGAGATTATTATGTCAATCCATGTTTGTCCTAATTGACGAACAAAGTTTAACTCTAAAAAATGGCTGAAAGAGAAGCTTTTCTTATGAAACTAAAGCATCAATGTCATTTATCCTAATTAGGTGAATGAGTTAATGGTTCCCAATCAATAAAAGAAAGCAGATAATTATATGAATCTATGTTTGTCCTAATTGATAGACGAAATTTAATTCTAAAAAATGGTGGGAAGAAAAGCTTTTCTTATGAATCAAAAGCATCAATGTCATTTATCCCAATGAGTAAAATGAGTTCATGGTGCCTAATCATGTAAAGAATGGAGACTATTATGTGAATCTGTGTTTGTCCTAATTGACAAACAAACTTTAACTCCAAAAATGGTGGAAAGAAAAGCTTTTTTTATAAAACCAAAGCATCAATGTCATTTATCCCAATAAAGAGAATGAGTTTATGGTTCCCAATCATGGAAAGAAAAGAGATTATTATGAAAATCCATGTTTTTCCCATTATCAAATGAGCTTTACTTTAAAGGTAAATGGTAGAAAGAAAGCATTTCAAATGAAATGAAAGCATTAATGTCATTTATCCTAATGAAGATAATGAGTTTTTTCCAATCATGCAAAAAAAGGAGACTATTTTTTCCCAGTTAACAAACAAACTTTAATTCTAAAAGATGGTGGAAAGAGAAGCTTTTCTTATGAAACCTAAGCATTAATGTCATTTATCCCAACGAGGAGAATGAGTTTATGGTTTCTAATCATGAAAAGAAAAGATATTATTATGTGAATTCATGTTTTTCCTAATTGATAGATGAAATTTTATTTTCAAAAATGGTGGGAAGAAAAGCTTTTTAAAGGAAATGAAAGCATCAATGACATTTATCCTAATAAGGCGAATGAGTTTATGGTGCCTAATCGTGAAAAGAAAGGAGATTATTATATGTATCCATATTTGTCCTAATTGACAAATGAACATTAACTCTTATGAATCCAAAGCATCAATGTCATTTATCCGAATGAGAAGAACGAGTTTATGGTGCCCAATCATGAAAGAAAGGAGATTATTATCTGAATCCATGTTTGTCCCAAACAAACAATGAACTTTAACTCTAAAAATTGGCCAAAAGAGAAGCTTTTCTTATGAAAACAAAGCATCAATGTTATTATCCCAATTAGGAGAATAAGTTTATGGTTCCCAATCATGAAAAAGAAAGTAGATTATTATGTGAACCTATTTTTGTTCTAATTTAAAGATAAACTTTGATTCTAAAAAATGGTGGAAAGAAATACTTTTAAAATGAAACCAAGGCATCAATGACATTTATCCCAGCGACGAGAATGAGTTTATGGTGCTCAATCATGAAAAGAAAGGAGATTATTATATGAATCCATGTTTGTCCAAATTAATAAATGAACATTAACTCTAGAAAATGGTAGAAAGAGAAGCTTTTCTTATGAAACCAAAGCATCAATGTCATTTATCCCAACAAAGAGAATGAGTTTATCGTTCCCAATCATGAAAAAAAAAGAGATTATTATGCGAATCCGTGTTTGTCCTAATTGATAGATGAAATTTGATTCTAAAAAATGGTGGCAGGAAAAGCTTTTTAAATGAAACCAAAGCATCAATAACATTTATCCTAATGAGGAGAATGAGTTTATGGTTCCCAATCATGAAAAGAAAAGAGATTATTATGCGAATCCGTGTTTGTTCTAATTGATAGATTAAATTTGATTATAAAAAATAGTGGCAGGAAAAGCTTTTTAAATGAAACCAAAGCATCAATAACATTTATCCTAATGAAGAGAAGGAATTTATGGTTCCCAATCGTGAAAAAAAAGGGTATTATTATATGAATTGATGTTTGTCCCAATAGACAAATGAACTTTAACTCTAAAAAATGGCAGAAAGAGAAGTTTTTCTTTTGAATCCAATACGTTAATGTCATTTATCCCAATTAGGAGAATGAGTTTATGGTGCCCAATCATGAAAAGAAAAGAGATTATTATGTGATTCTGTGTTTTTCCTAATTGACAAGCAAACTTTAACTTTAAAAATTGGCCGAAAAAGAAGCTTTTCTTATGAAACCAAAGCATTTATGTAATTTATCCCAACTAGGGGAATGAGTTTATGGTTCCCAATAATGGAAAAAAAGTAGATTATTATGTGAATCTGTCATTGTCCTAATTGAAAGACAAACTTTGATTCTAAAAATTGGTGGCAAGAAATGCTTTTCAAATGAAACCATGCATCAAAGTCATTTATCTCAATGAGGAGAATGAGTTTATGTTGCTCAATCATGAAAAGAAAAGAGATTAGTATATGAATCCATGTTTGTCCCAATTGACAAGTGAACTTTAACTCTAAAAAATGGTGGAAAGAGAAGCTTTTCTTATAAAATCAAAGCATCAATGTCATTTATCCCAATAAGGAGAATGAGTTTATGGTTCCTAATTATGAAAAGAAAATAGATTATTATGTGAATCCATGTTTGTCTTAATTGATAGACAAAATTTGATTCTAAAAAATGGTGTGAGGAAAAGCTTTTTAAATGAAACCAAAGCATCAATAACATTTATCCTTATGAGGAGAATGAGTTTATGGTGCCCAATCATGAAAGAAAGGGGATTATTATGTGAATTTAGGTTTGTCCTAAATGACAAATAAACTTTAACTCTAAAAAATGGCAAAAAGAGAAGCTTTTCTTTTGAAACAAAAGCATCAATGTCATTTATCCCAATGTGGAAAATGAGTTTATGGTTCCTAATAATGAAAAGAAAGCAGATTATTATGTGAATCTATGTTTTTCTTAGCTGACAGATGAAGTTTAATACTAAAAAATTAACGGGAAGAAAAGCTTTTCTTTTGAATCCAAAGCATCAACGTCATTTATCCAAATGAGGAGAATGAGTTTATGGTGCCTAATCATGAAAAGAAAAGAGAATATTATGTGAATCCATGTTTGTCTCAGTTAAAAAATGAACTTTAACTCTAAAATATGGCCGAAGGAGAAGCTTTTCTTATGAAACCAAAGCATCAATGTTATTTATCACAATTTGCAAAATGAGATTATGGTTCCAACCATGAAAAAAAGCATATTGTTATGTGAATCCATGTTTGACCTAATTGACAGATGAATTTCAATTCAAAAAAAAAATGGTGGGAATAAAAGCTTTTCTTATGAATCTAAAGAATCAATGTCTTTTATGTGAATAAGTGAATGAGTTTATGGTGCCCAATCATGAAAAAAATGAGATTATTAAATGAATCTGTCTTTGTCCCAATTAAGAAACGAATTTAACTCTAAAAAATAGCCAAAAGGCAAACTTTTCTTATAAAACCAAAGCATTAATGTCATTTATCCTAATTAGGAGAATGCGTTTATGGTTCCTAATTATGAAAAAAAAAAGCAGATTATTATGTGAATTTGTATTTGTCCTAATTGATAGATGAAGTTTAATTCTGAAAAATGGTGTAAAGAAAAGCTTTTCTTATGAATCCAAAGCATTAATGTCATTTATCCCAATGAGGAGAATGAGTTTATGGTACCCAATCATGAGAAGAAAAGAGATTATTATGTGAATCCGTGTTTGTCGCAACTGACAAATGAACTTTAACTCTAAAAAATGGCTAAAAAAGAAGCTTTTCTTATGAAACAAAGGCATCAATGTCATTTATCACAATTAGGAGAATGAGTTAATGGTTCCTAATCTTGAAAAGAAAGCAGATTATTATATGAATCCATATTTGTCCTAATTCACAGACAAAATTTAATTATAAAAAAATGGTGGGAAGATAAGCTTTTCTTATGAATCCAAAGCATCAAGGTCATTTATCCCAATGAGTAAAACGAGTTTATGGAGCCCAATCATGAAAAGAAAGGAGATTGTTATGTGAATCTATGTTTGTCCTAATCGACAAACAAACTTTAACTTTAAAAAATGACCGAAAGAGAAGTTTTTCTTATGAAACCAAAGCATCAATGTCATTTATCCCAATTAGGAAAATGAGTTTATGGTTCCCAATCAAGAAAAGAAAGCAGATTATTATGTGAATCTGTCTTTGTCCTAATTGATAGATGAAATTTAATTCTAAAAGAATGGTCAGAAAAATAGCTTTTCTTATGAATCCAAAGCATCAATGCCATTTATCCTAATGAATCCACATTTGTGAATCCGCATTTGTCCCATTGACAAACAAACTTTAAATCTAAAAGATGGTGGAAAGAAAAGCTTTCTTATGAAACCAAAGCATTCATGTCATTTATCCCAACGAGGAGAATGAGTTTATGGTTCCCAACCATGAAAAGAAAGTGAATTATTTTGTGAATTTGTGTTTATCCTAATTGATAGACAAATTTTAATTCTAAAAAATGGTGGAAAGAAAATCTTTTCTTATGAATCTAAAGCATCAATGTCTTTTATGCCAATGAGTAGAACGAGTTTATGGTACCCAATCATGACAAAAAAAAAGGAGATTATTATGTGAATCTGTCTTTTTCCTAATTGAGAAACGAACTTTAACTCTAAAAAATGGTCGAAAGGGAAGCATTTTTTATGAAACCATAGCATTAATGTTATTTATCCCAATTAAGAGAGTGAGTTTATGGTTCCCAATCATCAAAAGAAAGCAGATTATTAGGTGAATCCGTGTTTGTCCTAATTGACAAACGAAGTTTATTTTTGAAAAATGGTGGGAAGAAAAGCTTTTCCTATGAATCCAAAGCATCAATGTCATTTATCCCAATAAGGAGAATGAGTTTATGGCAGCCAATCATGAAAAGAAAGGAAATGGTTATGTGAATACGTGTTTGTTGCAATTTACAAATGAACTTTAACTCTAAAATATGGCCAAAAGAGAAACTTTTCTTATGAAACCAAAGCATTAATGTCGTTTATCACAATTAGGAGAATGAGTTTATGGTTCCCAATCTTGGAAAAAAAGTAGATTATTATATAATTTCATATTTGTCCTAATTGACAGATGAAATTTAATTACAAAAAAATGATGGGAAGAAAAGCTTTTCTTATCAATCTGAAGCTTCAATGTCATTTATCCCAATGAGGAGAATGAGTTTATGGTGCCCAATCATGAAAAGAAAGGAGATTATTATGTGAATCTGTGTTTGTCCCAATTGACAAATGAATTTTAACTCTAAAAAATGGTGGAAAGAAAAGCTTTTCTTATTAAACCAATGCATCATTGTAATTTATCCTGCAAAGGAGAATGAGTTTATGTTTCCTAATGATGAAAAGAAAGGAGATTATAATGAGAATCCACATTTGTCCCATTGTTGGACGAGAATTACTTCTAAGGAAAGTGGCAGAAAGAAAAACTTTTCAAATGAAACCAAACCATCAATGTCATTTACCTAATGATGAGAATAAGTTTATGCCAATCATGAAAAAAAAAGAGATTATTATATGAATCCGCATTTGTCCTAGTTGATAAAGAAACTTTAATTCTAAAAAATTATGGAAGGAGAAGATTTTCTTTTGAAACCAAACTATTAACGTCATTTATCCCAATGAGTAAAATGAGTTTATGGCCCTCAATCATGAAAAGAAAGGAGATTATGAATCCATATTTGATGAACTTTGATTCTAGAAAATGCCAGGAAGAAAAGCTTTTTAAATGAATCCAAAGCATCAATGTCATTTATCCCAGTGAATAGAATGACTTTGTGGTGTCGAATCATGAGAAGAAAGCAAATTATTATGTGAATCCATATTTGTCCTAATTGGCAAAATAACTTTAATTGTAAAAAATGGTCAAAAGAGCTTTTTTCTTTGTGAAACCAAAGCATCAATGTCATTTACCCCAAAGAGTAGAATGAGTTTATCGTGACCAATCATGAAAAGAAATGAGATTATTATGTGAATCTGTGTTGTCCTAATTAACATACGAACTCTGATTCTAAAAAATGGTTGGAAGAAAAGCTTTTTAAATGAAACAAAGCATCAATGTCATTTATCCCAATGAGGAGAACGAGTTTATGCTGCTTAATCATCAAAAAGAAAGGAGATTATTATGTGAATCCATGTTTATCCAAATTGACAAACAAACTTTAACCTTAAAAAATGGCCGAAAGAGAAGCTTTTCTTATGAAACCAAAGCATCAATGTCATTCATCCCAATTAGGAGAATGAGTTTATGGATCCCAATCATGGAAAAAATAGATTATTATGTGAATCTGTATTTGTCCTAACTGGTAGAGAAAATTTAATTCTAAAAATGGTGGGAAGAAAAGCTTTTCTTTTGAATCCAAAGCATCAATATCATTATTCCTAATGAAGAGAATGAGTTTATGATGCCCAATAATGAAAAGAAAGAAGATTATTATGTGAATCCGTGTTTGTACCAATTGACAAACGAACTTTAACTCTAAAAAATGGTGGAAATAAAAGCTTTTTTTTTATAAAACCAAAGCATCAATGTCATTTATCCCAATAAGGAGAATGAGTTTATGGTTCCCAATCATGAAAAAAAAGGAGATTATTATTAGAATCCATGTTTGTCCTATTGTCGAATGAGCTTTACTTCTAAAGAAAATTATAGAAAGAAAAGCATTTTAAATGAAACCAAAGTGTCAATGTCATTTATCCCAATAAAGAGAATGAGTTTATACCAATCATGAAAAGAATGGAGATTATTATGTGAATTCGTTACCCCTATTGAAAAACAAACTTTAATTCTAAAAGATGGTGGAAAGAGAAGCTTTTCTTACGAAACCAATGCATCAATGTCATTTATCCTAATGAGGTGAATGAGTTTATGGTTCCTAATCATGAAAAGAAAAAAGATTATTATGTGAACTCATTTTTATCCTAATTGATAAATGAAATTTGATTCTAAAAAATGGTGGGAAGAGAAGCCTTTTAAATGAAACCAAAGCATCAATGACATTTATCCTAATAAGGAGAATGAGTTTATGGTGCCCAAAAATAAAAAGTAAGGAGATTATTATGTGAATCTATATTTGTCCCAACTGATAAACAAACTTTAACTCTAAAAAATGGTGGAAAAAACTTTTCTTATGAAACAAAAGCATCAATTCATTTATACCAATGAGGAGAATGCGCTTATGGTTCCCAATCATAAAAAGAAAGGAGATTATTATGTGAATCTATGCTTGTCTTATTTAACAGATGAACTTTAATTCTAAAAAATGATGGGAAGAAAAGTTTTCCTACGAAGCCAAAGCATCAATGTCAGTTATCCCAATAAGGAGAATGAGTTTATGGCGCCCAATCATTAAACAAAAGGAAATTACTATGTGGATCCATGTTTGTCCAATTTGCAAACAAACTTTATTTCTAAAAAATAGTGGAAAGAGAGGTTTTTCTTATGAAACCAAAGCATCAATGTCATTTATCCCAATGAGCAGAATGAGTTTATGGCACCCAATCATAAAAAGAAAGGAGATTATTATGTGAATCTATCTTTGTCCTAGTTGACAGACGAATTTTGTTTCTAAGAAATGGCAAGAAGAAAAGCTCTTTAAAAGAAACCAAAGCATCAATATCATTTATTCTAATAAGAAGAATGAGTTTATTATGCCCAATCATGAAAAGACAGAAGAGAACTATGTAAATTCATGTTTGTCCCAATTGGCAAATGAACCTTGATTCTAAAAAGTGGTGGAAAGAAAAGCTTTTTTTAAAACCAAAGCATCAATGTCATTCATCCCAATAAGTAGAATGAGTTTATGGCACCCAATCATGTAAAGAAAGGAGATTATTATGTGAATCTATCTTTGTCCTTATTGACAGATGAACTTTAATACTAAAAAAGGTGGGAAAAAGTGCTTTTCTTATGAAACCAAAGCTTTGATGGCCCCAATGCGGAGATTGAGATTGTGGTGCCAAATCATGAAAAGAAAAGAGATTATTATGTGAATTCGTGTTTGTCCCCATTGATGGACAAACTTAAAAAATAAGATAAAGAGAAGTTTTTCTTATGAAACGAAAGCATCAATGTCATTTATCCCAATGAGTAGAATGAGTTTATGGCACCCAATCGTAAAAGGAAAAAAGATTATTTTATGATTCCATCTTTGTGCTAATTGACAGACAAACTTTGATTCTAAAAAATGGTGGGAAGAAAAGCTTTTCTTATGAAACCAAAGCATCAATGTCATTTATCCTAATGAGGAGGATGAGTTTATGGTGGCCAATCATGATTTGGGTATCATAAACATATTCTCCTCATTAGAACACATTGTCATAATGTGGCCTGGATGGGAATCCTGACCAAGTCCGACTTAAACGACCCTTGACTATATAAGTCATGGTGTATCATTATTTCAAAACTATTTGTTCTTCTCTTTTTTTTGGGCCATGTCGATATTAATATTCTCTTATTTTTGGGGACTTAGTAGTGAAGATTAATCTTTCACCCATTTTAACCTTAAATAGTCATCAAGAAAAGACCATTTGTTTAAAGTTGCCACCAATCTATTTTGGCTAGGTGAGATTGGTCACCTATCAAAATTAATGCTTTAAGGGTTACAAAACCCGAAAGATGAATTCAGTGGTTTATGAAGTACCAGAGATCAGTCTTAAGGGTTTGAGAGTCAGTTACAGCCACAAGTAAGAATCGACCCTCTCGTGGTGCCCAAAATTGGTACCATATTGATCATGGTTAATTTGAACTATAATTTTTATTCGGCTTCAATAAGTGGTATTTAATTACAATTCCTGTATTGTTAAAATAAGATTTTATTATTCCATGAGAGAAAATCGGGGTTTTGCATTTTGAAAATCGATTTTTTTATGATTTTGGCATCATAAACATATTCTCCTAATTAGAATACGTTGTCATAATGTGGCCTAGATGAGAATCCTGACCAAGTCCGACTCAAACGGCCCTTGACTATATAAGACGTGATGTATAATTATTTCAAAACTATTTATTTTTTCCTTTTTTTGGGGCCATATTGATATTAATATTCTCTTATTTCTGGGTACTTGGTAGTTAAGATTAATCATTCACTCATCTTAACCCTAAATAGTCATCATAAAATGACCATTTGTTTAGAGTCGCCACCAATCTATTTTGGCCAGGTGAGATTGGTCACCTGTCGAAATTAATGCTTTAAGGATCACAAAACCCTAATGATGAATTTCATGGTCTATGGAGTACCAGAGATCATTTTTAAGTGTTTGGGAGTCAGTTACAGCCTTAAGGATCGACCCTCTCGTGGTGCCCAAAATCGGTACCTTATTGATCATTGTTAATTTGAACTTTAATTTTTATCTAGCTTTAATATGTGGTATTTAATTACAATTCTGGTATTGTTAAAATAACATTTTATTATTCCATGGGAGGATATTGGGGTTTTGCACTTTGAAAATCGATATGCCTTATGCACCCCCACTGAAAAATCAATGGGACATCAAAGTTTTTATTATTCCCTTTTATACCCCAACAAAAAACCAAAGGGACCTCAAAAGGTTCCAAAAAACCAAAATGTCTTTCACATCCTATTAAAGTACCTGGCAGAATATGAAAGGTTTTTATTTGTAAAAAATTTATGATTTCCATTTTGAAAAGGGTATCTCGTCATTATAATGATCAGCAAAACCCCTATCATACATGGGTGGGGGAATTTCATGCATCACTCTAACTCTTGACATTGCCTTTATTTTACAAAGACATACAAATTTTATTTGAAACAAAAATAGAAAACCTATGACTCGGTCTAGACACTAAAGTACTAATTCAAATTTAAGGACTAAAAAGATAAAAGAAAAATGAACCTATCCTTCAAGTAGACCTTTGGCATAAAAACACCTGGTGGTTACTTGAGACTAGGTTTTAAGAATAATTAAAATATCCTTAAGGCTTACCATCAACATTGAGGCACCCGGTAACAACTTAGGATTTGGTTATAAGGAAAATTAAAATATTCCTAAAGCTTACCATCGAGACTAAGGCACCCGATTACTACTTAGATTGGGTTCTAAGGAAAATTAAAATATTTTTAGGGCTTACCATCGATACTAAGGCACTCGATAAGAAAAATTATGAAAATGTCCCTTGAGTATACCTTCGATGTGAAAATACCTCGGTACCCCTAATGGACTCAAACATGAACTAAAAAGGCTAAATGAACCCTAAACATTCACCTTTGGCATAAAAGCATATCAGTGAGGACTAATTATGAAAATGCCTCAGGGGTACACTTTTGCCATGAAAGTATCTCGGTACCCCTAATGGACTAAAAAATGACCTTAAAAGGCTAAAGGAACCTTAAACATTCACCTTTGGTATAAAAGCATCCCGATGAAGAAAATTATGAAAATGCCACTGGGTATACCTTTGCCATGAAAGTATTTCGGTGCCCCTAATGGACTCAAAAATGACTTTAAAAGGCTAAAGAAACCTTAAACATTCACCTTTGGCATAAAAGCATCCCGATGAGGAAAATTAAAAAAATGCCTCTAGGGTATACTTTCGACATAAGAGTATCCCAGTACCCCTAATAGACTCAAAAGGACAAGTAATGATGATTCTTACTCTAAATGGGTAATCTAGATTACAAAAATTACCTAAAGCATAAAAATTGCTAATAAGTCCCTAAATTTCTCAAAATTAAATATTAATCCTAAATTAGTTTAAAATGCTAAAAAAAGATATATTTTTTGACCAAAAACACCTAAATGAGAAGTTTAAATTTTAAAATAACCTAACATGCAAAAATACCATTAAATCCTTAAATTTTTAAAAATTATATTTCATACCCTAATAGAGAACCAAAAGAATACGAAAGGTTTTTATATTTTTAGCACCTCATCGGAGGAGCAATGAGATGCTAAAAATATTTAAAACAATCTAAGTGGATGACTTCATGCTAAAGATAGCCATTTTGTCATAAAAATGCCAAATTTCCCTAAGGATCCCTAAACTTTCTCGATTTTATACTTAGGTACCTAAGTGAAAAAAACCTAAATCATCACAAATTACAATTAATCAGGTAAAAATTAGCATGTAAATCATGAAGAACATCCATAAGAAGGTTCAGTTAAATATCTTTGGCCAAAAAAGAAAATTTTCTATTATTTGCAAACTAGCCCCTAAACTCTAAAAATTACAAAATACCCTCTAAAATGTGAAAAATACCTAGAGCATGATATGAAATACCCAAAATCAATTTTAAAGTTATCCATGAAGCTTTCGGTCAAATCCTTTGACCATACAACAAAAATTTCTATTATTTGTAAACTAGTCCTTAAACTTTCCTAAAATTGCAAAAGGCCCTTACATGATTAAAATGTAAAATTAAGCTTCAAATGAATCAAAATAATCACAAATGTCACATAAAAGATCGGAAGCGAAACTTGGTCACTTCTTTCTACCCTAGAATAAATTTTTTAATATTTACGCAAAAGTCCTTAAACTTCTTAAAATTACAAAAAAAAAAAACCCCAAAACTAAACAAAATGTATTTTAACTTGATAAATGCATAAAATACACTCCTAAGAGTGCAAGTGTACTTCGGCCAAGCATATAGGTCCAAACAAAGACTTTTTTTATTTTTTATTCTTTATTTAATTTTTTGGATTGGCCCTTAAACTTTTTATATTTACAAAATGACCATAAAAACATATATACAAGCATGAATTTCTGCTAACACCTAAACAAGCTACCAATCGACTTTTTTAAACTCAATAATTACATATTTATATTTCATTTAACACAAATTAGCACCATTATATGATAAAATTACAAAATTAAGTACATAACATGTGATTTCACCATAATAATAAGAAAACACTAAAAGAAATAAAATATATATGAGCATATATATGACAAACACAACACTAAAACCAACATCATATCAACATAATCATGATTCATGAAGGAAATATTTACTAACAAGAAGAAAAGAAAAAAATAAAATAAAATCAAGGAAATTAGTTCATGGCCATTATGCTTAGTCTTTCAACATGGATAAAAACCCATGAACTTAAGCACATTTTTGGCTTACCAAAGAGAAGAAAAAATGTATCAAACAAATAAAACTCTAAAGATTTAAGTAGAGATTTATACCTTAACAAATCTTTGAAATTTTTTTCCAAGTATTTTTCATGTTTTTTAACTTTTTTTTCTCCAAAACTAAAAACCCTTGAAGAAAACATCCTTTCCATTTATAGGGGAGGATGATTCAGCCAAGGAGGAATTTCACTCTTTTTTCTTCATAATTTTGTTTTTTTATTTGCTTGATGTTTTAGTTTACTTGTTAGGTTGGAAAAAGTAATAAATGTTGTCATAAGCCCATGCCTATCTTTTCTTACAAGCTACCATCTCTATTGTCATAATTATGCTAGTTTATGTAAAATGATGATTGTGGTTAACTTGATGGAATTAGTTGGAATGAAACTAAAGCAATTGGAAAAGAATTTAATTCCAATCAAATTAGGTTTCATGTAACTAAATTAGCAAATTATGAAATTAATTATGTAAAAGCAAAATTTAAACTATAAATTTACAAGAAAATATAATTTAGAAGTAAAGAAACAAATGCAATAAGGTGCATAAAAAGCCTAATTAAAAATTCCATAAAAAATGATAATGAATTAAAATTCATGTACTCAACAAAATTTTACATAATAAATCCAATTAAAAATTTAACCATATAGAAAATAAAAAAAAAAAATTAAATCAAAAAAATTGATATAAAAATAACAAAAAATTAAAAGAAAAAGTTAGTGGGCTTTGTTGGAAAATTGAATATTAAGATGGGCTTGGTAGGCTTTTAGAGAGTGAAATGGGCTTGGTGGAAAATCAAGAAAATGGACTTGGTAAGGTCATTGGGCTTGTTGAGAAATTATTAGGCTTAGTTAGCATATTTATAAAATTTAAAGTTTCTAGGCCCATTAAGGAGATTTTGCACAAATAAAATTAATAAAATTAATAAAAAAAATTTATAAAGATTTCAAGTATTGGATCATACAGGGAAAGTCTTTTAGAAGTCTTATGTGCAAGAAAAATAAAAATCCAACTCGTAAAATTTTACGAGAAAACCTTTATGGAAGAAATTTATTATTTAGGAAAAAAATTCCCAACTCAAAAAAATAAATTGAATTTTTAAAAAATGATTTGATGGTGGTTAAATGAAAATATTTAAAGAATTTTGAAATTCAAAACTAGAGAAAATTTCACCAAAAATTTTATAGAATAAAAGAAACTTAGGATCAAAAAATTTTAAAAAAATATATTAAAACTTATAAAAAATGAATTAAATAAAACATATTATTCAAAATATTAATTTACAAAATGGTAAAGATAAAAATTTAAAATTCAAAATTCAAAATAATTTTATCAAAAAAAATTTCACAAGTACAATACTCATGATACTGTGAAAAAATTCAAAATTAATTACAAAAATAAGCATCTTTGCACCTTGTGGTATAAAATATCAAGATGAATTTTTCCTTGAATATTTATGATATTTAGGGGTGAGAATCGGCATAAAACCACACTGGTGTCGATAAAAATACCCGACTGCCAATTTCGTAAGTTTTCAAGAAAAATCTCAGAAAATTCCTTAAAATAAAAAAATTAACCATGAGATCATCCGCAGAGGTAATTTCCAAAATTTGTCAACAACTTGTTCAGAAACAAAAATTTTTCCTTTTTGGATTCATCCTTTTTACCCTAGAAAATGGATTTTCCCATCATGTGTATATACAGTTATTTACATATGATTGATTAAAATTACGAAAATTTGAAACTTCTTTAGTGGAAGTTGACCTCTATCAGAGTGGCCACTACATTTTCGTTCTCAAATACTTAAGACTTTCAGGGATAGACAGCTCGAATAAAATTAGGTGTCTATAGACATGATATTGCTATATTTGTTTAGCAACAAAAGTTTTTCTTTTCAATGTTTTCCTTAGAATCATAGTTCGTCTGCAAAAAAAGAAGAATATAGACTCTCATAATTTCTATTCTTTAAATAATTGGTCATTATATGCACATTCTGCATATTAGGATATAGAATATTGAGGCTTTGGTTTAACAAGGAATGTTTTTCTTTCTTCCATTTTTCTTAGAACCATAGCTCATCTGCAAAAAAGTCACACATGGATTCTCGTAATTATAACCATTTTTTATGATTGGGCATCACGAATGCATTTTCCTCATTAGGAGACACAATATTGATGCTTTGGTTTCTCAAAAAAAGCTTTTTTTTGCCATCTTTTATAGAATCAAAGTTTATTTGCCAATAGAGATGAAAATGGATTTTCATAATTATATATGTTCTTCTTATGATCGAGGGCCATAAACACATTCTCCTCAATGGGATACATGGTATTAAAGCTTTGGTTTTGCAAGAAAAGCCTTTCTTTCTACTATTTTTTCATAGATCAGAGTTCATCCGTGAAAAAAGATAAGTAAAGAATTTCAAAATTATATCCATTCCTTCTGTGATTGGCCATTATAAATACAATTTGCTCATTAGGATTCACCATATTGATGTTTTGGTTTCTCAAAACTTCTTTTTGCCATTTTTTGTAGAAGCAAAGTGCATTCACCAAAGGAGACAGACGTGGATTTTCATAGTTATTTCCATTCTTCTTATGATTGGGCATCATAAGCACTCCTTATTAGGATATATAATATTGATGTTTTGGTTTCAAAAGGAAATCTTTTCTTTCTACTATTATTCATAGAATTAAAATTCATCTGCCAAAAGAGATGTGCATGGATTTCCAAAATTATATCCATTCTTTCCATGATTGGGCTTCATAAATACATCCCCCTTATTAGAATACAAGGTATGGATGCTTTGGTTTGACAAGAAAAGCTTTTCTTTCCACCATTTTCCTTAAAATTATAGTTTATCCACTAAAAAAGAAGAGCATCTATTCTTATAATTTTATCCATTTTCTTCATGATTGGACACCCTAAACACGTTCTCCTCATTAGGATACATGGTATTATGCTTTGGTTTCTAAAAAAAAAGCTTTTTTTCCACCATTCTCTATGGAATCAAAGTTCGTCCTCCAAAAGAGATGAACATTGATTTTCATAGTTATATCTATTATTTTCTTGATTGAGCATTGTAACAACATTCTACTCATTGGGATACATGTTATTAATGCTTTGGTTTCGCAAGAAAAGCTTTCTTTCTACCATTTTTTTATAGAATCAAAGTCTATTTGCCAAAAAAGATGAACATTGATTTTTGTAATATATCCATTCTTTTCATGATTTAGGCATCATAAACATATTCTCCTCGTTAGGATACCTGACATTGGTGTTTTTGTTTAGCAATGAAAGCTTTGCCTTTTAACATTTTCCTTAAAATCATAGTTCACCTGCCTAACGAGATGAACATGGATTCTCATAATTTTCGTTCTTTAAATAATTGGTCATTATAAGCACATGCTGCTCATTCGAATACACAACATTGATGTTTGGCTTAACAAGGAATGCTTTTCTTTTCGTGCCATTTTCTTTAGAACCATAGTTCGTTTGCTAAAAAGTAGAACATGGATTCTCATAATTATATCCATTTTTTATGATTGGGTATCACAAATGCATTCTTATCATTGGGTGACACAATATTAATGCTTTGGATTTTCATAGTTATATCCATTCTATTCATGCTTTGGTTTTGCTTCCACCATTTCTTGTGAAATCAATGTTCATCTGTTAAAAGTGACGTACATGGATTTTCAAAATTACATCCATTCTTTTCTTGATTGGGCATCGTAAACACATTCTCCTCATTAGATTCATGATATTGATGCTTTGGTTTTGCAAAGCTTTTTTTTTTCCATTTTTTCGTCAGAATCATAGTTCATCTGTAAAAAGATACGAGCATTCATTCTCAGAATAGTTTTCATTCTTTAAATAATTGGACATCAAAAGCACATTCTACTCATTGGGATACACGATATTGATTCTTGAGTTTAACATGGAATACTTTTCTTTCAACCATTTTCCTTATAATTGTTGTTCATCTACAAAAATATCGAACATGGATGTTGTAATTATATCATTCTTTTTATTATTTTGCATTATAAACACATTCTTCTTATTGGCATACACCATACTCATGCTTTGGTTTCTGAAAATTTCTTTTTTCCATTTTTAATAGAATCAAAGTTCATCCACTAAAAGTGACAAACGTGGATTTCTATATTTATTTCCATTCTTCTTGTGATATGGCATCATAAGCATCTTCTCTGCATTGAGATGCATAATATTGATGCTTTGGTTTTGTAAGGAAAGCTTTTCTTTCTACTATTATTCCTAGAATCAAAGTTCATCTACGAAAGGAGACGTACATGGATTTTCATATTATATCCATTCTTCTCATGATTGGGCTTCATAAACACATTCTCTTCATTAGGATACAGAGTATTGATGCTTTGGTTTAACCGAAAAAGCTTTTCTTTCCACCATTTTCCTTAGAATTATAGTTCATCCACCAAAAGAGAAGAACGTCAATTTTCGTAATTATACCCATTTTCATCATGATTAGGCACTATAAACACATTCTCCTCGTTAGGATACACCGTATTGATGCTTTGGTTTCTCAAGAAAAGCTTTTCTTTTAGCCTTTCTCTATGGAATCAAAGTTCATCCTCCAAGAAAGATGAATATGTATTTTCATAGTTATATTTATTATTTTCTTAATAGAGCATGATAAAAACACTCTACTCACTGGGATACATGTCATTGATGCTTTGGTTTCATGAGAAAAGCTTTTTTTCTAACATTTTTCATAAAAGTAAAGTTCGTCTACCAGAAAAAATGAACATTGATTTTCATAATTATATCCATTCTTTTCATGATTTGGTCATCATAAACATATTCTTCTCATTAGGATACATGATATTGGTGCTTTTGTTTAGAAATAGAAGCTTTTTTTTCAACATTTTCCTTAGAATCATAGTTCATCTGTCGAAAGAGATGAACATGGATTCTCATAATTTTTATTTTTTTAATAATTGGTTATTATAAGCACATTCTACTTATTTGGATGCACGATATTGATGCTTTGGTTGAACAAGGAATGCTTTTCTTTCTACCATTTTCTTTAGAGCCATAGTTCATCTACCAAAAAGTTGAACATGGATTCTCATAACTATATCCTTTTTATTGGGCATCATGAATGCTTTCTCCTTATTAGGAGATATACTATTGATGCTTTGGTTTCTCAAGAAAAGCTTTTTCTTTCTATAATCTTTTTTAGAATTAAAGTTCATTTACCAATAAAGATAAAAGCGGATTTTCATAATTATATCTATTCTTTTTATGATTGGGCACCATAAACACATTTCCTTATTGAGATACGTCCTATTGATGCTTTGGTTTTGCAAGAAAAACTTTTCTTTCTACCATTTTTTGTAGAATTAGAGTTCATCAGTGAAAAAAGATGAACAAGGAATTCTGAAATTACATCCACTCTTTTTGTGATTGGCCATCATGAACACAATCTGCTCAATAGGATACATAATATCGATGCTTTGGTTTAGCAAGAAAAGCATTTCATTCCACTATTTTCCTTGGATCATAGTTCTTCCGCCAAAAGAGTTGAGCATGGATTCTCACAATAATTTCTATTCTTTAAATAATTAGACATCATAAGCACATTTTCCTAATTAGGATGCATGACCTTGATGCTTTAGTTTAATAAGAAAAAACTTTTCTTTCTACTATTTTCCTTTAAATCATAGTTCATCTACCAAAAGTAACAAAAATGGATTCTCATAATTATATCCATTCTTTTTTATGATTGGGCATTGTAAACACATTCTCCTCATTTGGTTACATGATATTGACGCTTTAATTTTGAAAGAAAAATTTTTCTTTCCACCATTATCAAAGTTCATATGCCAAAAGAGATGAACATGGATTTTTGTAATTATATCCATTCTTTTCATGATTAGGCATCCTGAGCAAATTTTGCTCATTGTGATACACAATATTAATGCTTTGGTTTCATAGGAAATGCTTTTTGTTCCACCATTTTTCATCGAATCAAAGTTCATCTACAAAAAGAGATGAACATGGATTTTCAAAATTATATCCATTCTTTTTGTGGGCATCATAAACACATTCTTCTCATTAGCATACATGATATTAATGCTTTCATTTAGTAGTAAAAGCTTTTCCTTCCACCATTTTCCTTAGAATCATAGTTCATCTATGAAAAGATACGAGCATGGATTCTCATAATAGTTTCCATTCTTTAAATAATTAGACATCATAAATATATTCTACTAATTGAGATGTATGATATTGATGCTTTGGTTTAACAAGAAATGTTTTTCTTTTAACTATTTTCTTTATAATCATTGTTTGTTTGCCAAAAAATCGAATATAGATTTTTGTAATTATATCCATTCTTGTCATCATTCGGCATCATAAAAACATTACTCTCCTTCGGATACACCATATAGATGCTTTTGTTTCTCAAAATTTCTTTTTGCCATTTTTCATATAATCAAAGTTCGTCCATTAAAAGAGACAAAAGTGCATTTTTGTAGTTATTTCCATTTTTCTCATGATTGGGCATCATAAACACATTCTCCACATTGGGATACATGATATAGATGCTTTGGTTTTGCAAGGAAAGCTTTTCTTCCTACTATTATTCATAAAATCAAAGTTTATCTACCAAAAGAGACGTACATGGATTTCCATAGTTATATCTATTCTTTTCACAATTAGACTTCATAAACACATTCTCCTTATTAGATATAAGGTATTAATTCTTTGGTTTAAGAAGAAAAGCTTTTCTTTTCACCATTTTCCTTAGAATCATAGTTTATCCACCAAAAGAGAAGAATGTCAATTCTCGTAATTGTTTCCATTTTTTCATGATTGGGCACCCTAAACACATTCTTCTCATTAGGATACATAGTATTGATACTTTGGTTTCTTAGGAAAAACTTTTGTTTTCAACAATTCTTTGCAGAATTAAAGTTCATCCGCCAAAAGAGACAAACATGAATTTTCATAGTTGTATCTATTATTTTCTTGATTGAGCATCATAAGAGCATTCTACTCACTGGGATACATATTATTGATACGTTGCTTTTGAAAGAAAAGCTTTCATTATAATATTTTTCGTAGAAGCAAAGTTCATCTACCAAAAGAGATGAACATTGATTTTTGTAATTATATCTATTCTTTTCATGATTTAGGCATCATAAATACATTAGGATACATGATATAACATGGATTCTCAAAATTATATCTAATCATTTCATAAGTGGGCACCATAAACACATTCTCCTCATTGGGATACATGATATTGATGCTTTGGCTTCTCAAGCAAAGCTTTTGATTTCACCATTTTTCATAGAATCAAAGTTCATTCGCTAAAAAAGATGAACATGGATTTTCATAATTATATCCATTTCTTTCTTGATTAGGCATAATCTGTACAAGAAACAGTTGCTTCTTAATCGTAAAATACTTTCACAAATAGCTATCTCAAATAAGAATTATCTTTGTATGATTTCCAATGAGATTATAAAATGAGGAGATCGAAAGGCCACAAACACAATCTCGTTATTGGGATACATAATATTGATGTTTTGGTTTCGTCAAAAAAGCCTTTCTTTCCCTTTACTTTCCTTAGAATCAAAGTTTATCAATTGAAAAATGCTTTGGTTTCATTGGGACATCTTAAACATGTTCTCCTTATTGGGGTACATGATATTGATGCAATGGCTTCACCAAAAGAGTTTTTTCTTTCCATCATTTTTCTTATAATCGAAGTTTATCTGCCAAAATAAAAGAACATGGATTTTCATGATTAGGCATCATAAACATTATCGCTTCATTAGGATACATGATATTAATGCTCTGACTTCATAAAGAAAGTTTTTTTTTCATTATTTCTCGTAGAATCAAAGTTCATCTACCAAAAGAGATGACATGGATTTTTGTGATTATATCCATTCTTTTCTTAATTACGCATCATAAACACATGTTCTTGATTGAGGTACAAAATATTGATGCTTTGGTTTTGCCAGAAAAGCTTTTTTTTCCACCACTTCCTTAGAATTAAAATTCATCCACCAAAAAAGGCAAACATGGATTTTGATAATTATATCCATTTTTTTTGGGATTGGGCATCATAATTGCATTCTCCTTATTAGGATACACGATATTGATGCCTTGATTTAATAGGGAAAGCTTTTCTTTCTACCATTTTCCTTAAAATCATAGTTCATCCATCAAAAGAGACGAACATGGATTTTCATAATTATATCCTTTCTTTTGACGATTGGGCATCATAAATATGTTTTCCTTATTGGGATACACGATTTGTTGCTTTGGTTTCACAAGAAAAGCTTTTCTTCCTATTATTTTTTCTAGGGTCAAAATTAATCTACCAAAGGAGACAAATTCTATTTTCATGATATCCAATTTTTTCATGTTTAGGTATCTTAAACACATTCTCCTTAGTAGGATACATGATATTGATGCCTTGATCTAGCAAAAAAAGCTTTTCTTTTTACTATTTTCCTTAAAATCATAGTCTGTCTACTAAAAAGGATAAATATGGATTCTCATAAGAATTTTCATTCCTTAAATAACTGGACATCATAAAAACATTCTCCTCATTAGGATACTTGATACCAATGCTTTGGTTTAATAAGAAAAGCTTTTATTTTCATCATTTTCCTTAGAATCACAGTTTATCTGCCAAAGGAAACAAACATGAATTCTTGTAATTATATCCATTTTTGTCATGATCGAGCATCATAAACACGTTCTTCTCTTTAGGATAGATAATATTGATGCTTTAGTTTAGCAAGAAAAACTTTTCTTTCCATCATTTCCTTAAAATCATGTTCATTCACCAAAAAAGACAAACATGGATTCTCATAATAATTTTCATTCTTTAAATAATTGGACATCATAAACATATACTCCTCATTGGGATACATGATATTGATGCTCTGATTTCCCAAGGAAAACTTTTCTTTCCACCATTTTCCTTATAATCAATGTTTATTTGCCAAAAGAGACGAGCAAGGATTCTCATAACTATATGCTTTGCTTTCATGATTGGGCATCATAAACACATTCTCTTTATTAGGATACACAATATTGATGCTTTCGTTTCAACAAAAAGGCTTTTCTTTCCATTATTTTCCTTAGAATTGAAGTTCGTCAACTAAAAAAGATGAACATGGATTTTCATAAGTATATCTACCTTTTTTGGGATTGTGCATCACAAACCCATTTTCCATGTTAGGATACATGATATTAATCCTTTAGCTTAACAAGAAAAGCCTTTCTTTCCATAATTTATTTTGAATTATTGTTTATCTGCCAAGAGGGATAAACATAGGTTCTTGTAATTATATCTATTTTTTTCATGATTAGGCATCATAAGCAAATTTTTCTTATTAGGATACATGATATTGATGCTTTGGTTTAGCAATAAAAGCTTTTTTCTGTGAATTTTCCTTGGAATCATAGTTCATCCGCTAAAACATAACATGGATTCATAAGTAATTTTAATTCTTTAAATAATTGGACATCTAAGCATATTTTCCTCATTGGGATACATAATATTGATACTTTGGTTTTCTTCATAATTTTTCTTAGAATCATAGTTCGTTCACCAAAAGAGACGAGCATAAATTCTCACAATTATATTGATTCCTTTCATGATTGGGCATTATAAACATATTATTCTCATGAGAGGTAAGATATTAACATTTTCGTTTAACAAGGAAAGCTTTTCTTTCCACCATTTTCCTTGGAATTATAGTTTATTCACCAAAAAAGATGAACATGGATTCTTGCATTTATGTCCATTATTTTCTCGATTGGGCATCCTAAACACATTCCTCTCATTGGGGCACATGTTATTGATGCTTTGGCTTCACAAGAAATGTTTTTTTCCACCAAATTTTGTAGAATCAAAGTTCATCTGCAAATGAGATGAACATGGATTTTTGTAATTAGATCCATTCTTTCATGATTCAATATAATAAACATAGTTTGTTCATTAGAATACATTATATTAATTTTTTATTTAGCAAGAAAAGGTTTTTTGTCCACTATTTTCCTATAAATCATAGTTCAACCACCAAAAAAGTTGAACATGGATTCTCATAATAATTTTCATTCTCTAAATAATTGGATATCATAAAACTTTTATCTCATTGGGATACACAATATTGATGCTTTAGTTTAATAAGAAAACCTTTTGTTTCCTCTATTTTCCTTTAAATCACAATTTATCTACCAAAAGCGATGAACACGGATTCTCATAAATATATCCATTTATCTCATGATTAGGATTATAAACACCTTCTTTTCATTTGGATACATGATATTGATTCTTTGGTTTCATTAGAAAAGCTTTTCTTCCCATCATTCTCTGTAAAATTAAAGTTCATCTGTCAAAAGAGATAGACATGAATTTTTGTTATTATATCCATTCTTTTTGTAATTAAGCATCACAAACACATTATCCTTGTTAAGATGCAAGGTATTTATGCTTTAGTTTAACAGGAAAAGCTTTTCTTTCTACCATTTTCATTAGAATTATAGTTTGTTTGCCAAAAAAGATAAACTGGCCCTGTGACAAGTGGTATTAGAGCCTACCTTTAGCCATATTATTTTACATTGAGTGCCTTAATGGGTGAGATAGGCATGGTGGACTAAAAGGCATACCTGATGGGATATGCAACGGTCACAGTGCCATTACCCTCTTCCCAAAAGACATGCTTAATGAGATGTGTAGTGCACCTGCTTATATGCCTAAAGACCTTTCTTATCTTATCCGATTTGGGATTAATGCACCCTGCCTATTTCTTTAGAGCACTTAGAGCGACATTTTCTCCCACCAAATCTCATGACACTCCGTCATGGGCTTTTTCACCATTTTTACCTATTTTACCCTTAGGGTGTTTGACATAGAGTCGCTGTTGGTCTGCCTTACCTACCTTACCCATGAAGGTGCTTAACGTGAAATTAAATGGTGAAGGGTTGGCTTTATTACCACTTATCACGAGGCCATTACCTTTTTAGTGCACCCACTTATATGCATAAAGACCTTCTCTTTTTTATCCAATGTGGGATTAGCACACCCTGCCTACTTATTTGGAGTGCTTGGTGTGACATTCTACCTTACTCAATCTCATAATGCCCCTGTCATGGGCTTTTCCATAATTTTTGCCTATCCTACCCTTAGGATGTTTAGCGTGAAGTCACAGTTGGTCTACCCTGCCTACCTCACCCATTAGAGCGCTCGACATGAATGGTTAAAGGTTGGCTGTGATACCAACTGTCATGAGCTCAAACTTTAGCCTAGTAAATCCCATAGCCTTAAGCTTGGGATTTACTTCCTTGTATGCCTAAGTCAGCCTTTAAACACTCAAAAAGAGAATCTAAATTCCCCAAAGGCACTGAAGTTGAAAGCTTAAAAAAAACTAAAATAGAAAAAAAAAACACAAAGAGAATAGAGAGGAATGCTTAATTATATTTCTGTGCTTGATGATATAAATGAGGCTAGGGAGGCCTTTATTTATAATTTAATTCCTCATACATCAATGGCTCAGATGGTGGAAAGAAAAGCTTTTCTTGTGAAGCCAAAGCTTCAATATCATGTATCCTAATTAGGAGAATAGGCTTATAATGCCTAATCAAGAAAAGAATGGAAATGTTCTTTTTAATTAGATGGACATCATCATATGATTAGGCACCATAATCACATTTTCCTTATTAGGATGTATAATATTAACACTTCATATTAGCAAGAAAAGATTTTTTTTTTCAATATTTTCCTTAGATTCATAGTTTGTCTACCAAATGAGATGAATATAGATTCTTAAAATAATTTCCATTCATTAAATAATTGGACATCATAAACACATTTTTGTCATGGATAAAATATATTTAAGCTTTTGTTTAACAAGAAATGCTTTTCTTTCCATAATTTTTCTTAGAATCATAGTTCATCTGCAAAAAAGAGACGAACATAGATTCTCGTAATTATATCCATTCCTTTTAGGATTAGGCATCATAAATACACTATTCTCGTTAGGAGACAGGATATTGATGTTTTGTTTTGAAAGAAATGCTTTTATTTTGATTAGTTTTCACAAAATCAAAGTTTGTCTGCTAAAAGAGATAAAAATGATTTTCATAATTATATACACTCTTTTACTTATTGGGCATTATAAACAAATTCACCTCATTGGGATGCATGATATTGAAGCTTTGGTTTCACAAGAAGAACTTTTTTTCACTAAAATCAAAGTTTATCTACCAAAAGGGATGAACTTGGATTTTCATAATTATATCCATTATTGTCATGATTGGGAATAATAAACACAATCTCCTTATTAGGATGCATGATACTGATGCTCAAGAAAAGCTTTTCTTTCACCATTTTCCTAAAAATCATTGTTCGTCTACCAAAAAAGACGAACATGGATTCTTATAATTATGTATATGCTGTTCATTATTGGGCATCATAAGCACATTCTTTTCATTGAGATACACAATATTGATGCCTTGGTTCTGCAAGAAAAGCTCTTTTCCAACTATTTTCCTTATTGTCAAAATTCATCTGCCAAAAGAGGCGAACATTGATTCTTGTAATTACATCCATTCTTTTTAAGATTGGGCATTAAAAACACATTCTCTCATTAGGATGGACGATGCTGATGCATTGCTACACAAGAAAAGCTATTCTTTCCACCATCTTACATAAAATCAAAACTAAAACTCATCTACCAAATGAGACGAACATGGATTTTCATAATTATAAACATTATTTTCATGATTAGGCATCATAAACATATTCTCCTAATTAGGACACATGATATTGATGCTTTGGTTTAGCAAGAAAAGATTTTCTTTCCACCATTTTCCTTGGAATCATAGTTCATCTACCAAACGAGATGAACATTGATTCTCACAACAATTTCCATTCTTTAAATTATCGAACGTCATAAACACATTCTTCTAATTGGGATACATGATATACATGCTTTGGTTTAACAAGAAAAGCTTTTCTTTGCACCATTTTCCTTATAGTCATAGTTCACTTACCAAAAAAGATGACCATGGATTCTCATCATTATGTCTGTTCTTTTTATTATTCGACATCATAAACACATTCTTCTCATTGGAATACACGTTATTTAATGCTTTGGTATCATACGAGTCTTTCCACCATTTTTCATCGAATCAAAGTTCATCCACCAAAAGAGATGAACAAGGACTTTCATAATTATATTCATTTTTTTTATGATTGAGCAATCATAAACACATTTCTCATTATGATAAACGATAATGGTGCTTTAATTTAGCAGGAAAAGTTTTTTGTCCACCATTTCCTTAAAATATTAGTTTGTCTACTAAAAGAGAGAAACATAGATTATCATAATAATTTCCATTCCTTAACTAAACAGACATCATAATCATCTTTTCTTCATTGAGATACATGATATTGATGGACTGGTTTCACTAGAAAAGCTTTTTTTTTCCACCATTTTTATTATAATCAATTTTTGTCTACCAAAATTGATGAACATGGATTCTTGTAATTATATCCGTTCTTTTCATGATTGGGCATCATAAACACATTCTCCTCAATAGGATACAAATATTGATGCTTTGACTTGGCCAAAAATGCCTTTTTTTTTGCTCTATTTTCCTTAAAATAAATTTCATCCACCAAAAGACAAGAACATGGATTTTTGTAATCATATCCATGCTTTTTGTGATTAGGCATTATAAACACATTTTCCTCAATAGCATACATGATATTGATGCTTTGGTTTAACAAGAAAAGCTTTTTTCCTTCATTTTTCTTAGAGTAATAATTCATCTGCAAATAAAGAGGAAGATGGATTCTCATAAGTATATCAATTCTTTTTATGATTGGGCACCATAAATACATTTTCCTCATTAGGATACACGATATTAATGCTTTGGCTTTACAAGCAAAGCTTTTTTTCTCACTATTTTTTTGTAGAATCAAAGTTCATTTGCCAAAAAAGGTGAACATGGATTTTCATAATTATATGAATTTTTTTTTGATTTAGCATCATAGCCATAATCTCCTTATTGAGATACATAATATTGATGCTTTGGTTTTGCCAAAAAAGCTTTTCTTTCCACCACTTTCCTTAAAATCAAAGTTTGTCCACTAAAAAATACTTTGGTTTCATTAAGACCGTCGATGTTCCACATGCTAGCCTTTATGAACTTTGGACGATCTGAAGGGCCAAAGCGCACTCTACTTAAACAATATGATTATGTTTGACATGAAGGAGTAAAAGACCGTCAGATAAATCACTTATCTGACTAGTCTTGGATGGCCACCACGAAGTAGCCATACATTTGGGGCCACCACAGATCATTTTAAGCTAGGCATGACTAGATGTCTATTGAAAATAATACTAGAGATTCATTGTTTTGGGTTCGAGAGTTGGTTACATATGAGGAAGGATTAGCACCCCTACAACACTCAAAAATTGGTACCATCTAACTATATCTTACTTGAATCTCAGTTTCCTCGATTCCACTTTTATCATTATTTAAATATAATTCCCTGTAATGCATGAAATTTTGTAAAGATATGAGTCCAGGTTTTAATGAAAATGTTATCACCTATGTGCCTCAGAGAGGTGAAAAACATAGGGATTTTTTATGAAAATGATCTCCGAATGGGTTTAAAAAAATCAAATATTTCATGTCTGGCACTAGAGAAATACTGACACGAGATATCATTTCGTGACTTTAAAAATGATTTTTTTAAAGCATGAATGCTCGAGGTCCTTACAAAAGCAATGTATTAGTAAGATACAAAAAAAATAATAAATAAATCCACACAAAAATAAACATATAAAATACATAAATAAGAGGGATGATCGAGATGTATCTCGTAGTTGTCTTCAATTATTGATGAATAATTGAGATAAAAATGTTGAGACTTAGTCAAATTTGACAGGAATTTGAGGAAAAAAAGGTTTTGAGAAGAAAAAGGCATTGTTGGGTTTTCTTTTATGCATAAGGAGACATCCAGGTAACATGCTCAGTCTGTACCCTTACTGCTATTAGTTCTACCATGCTGAGAAATAAATCAAAAAGCATGCAACAATCTCCCAACTGTGGATATGCCTGCCACCCTTTTACCACTATATCTCTTATAAAAGTGACCTTTAACATTAGTTGCTTGGGCCCTAAACTTGTTTAAATCTGGTCATTAGCCAAAAGTCAAGTTTTGTAATGCTTTATGATAGTTTGTTGATGCTGAAAACATGTTTGCATAAGATTTTCAAAGGTTGAAAAATGGTTCAAGCAAGGCAAAATGCCTTACTGTATCGATGCAAAGAATTTTGTATCGATACAAAAGGTAATTTTTTTCTTGAGTATCGATACAATAAGGTATGTATCGATACTAAGAACAAAAATTATTTCTAGTCTTGAGACTTTAGAGCCCTGTATCATACTCCATGGACTTGTATCGATACTCATGCTTATGTATCGATACATTTTGCCAAAAATCATAAATTTAGCTACTGGCAAGACTTGTATTGATACAATCATTCTAGGTATCGATACCACACATTAAGTATCGATACCAAAACCTTATGTATCGATACTACACATTGAAATTCAAAATTTTAGTAACGTGAGGCCTGCACATACCTTAGGTTCTTTGAGTTGTCTTATCTAGTCACAAAGAGATGAAAATTGTCACATACTCATCTGAATGACTCTAATGACACCTTGAAGATAACCTTTGATGTCTTGTTTTTGCATTTTTCTTTAAGGCGGTCTATAGGCATTTTAAACCTTCCCAAAAAAAATCGTCACTTTATTTCTATTTTTTTTATTTTGTCACCTTTTACCTAACTCTTAAAATACCAAAAACTGGTCTGAACAAAATAAAGTGTTTATAGCTACCCCTCTTTGATCATTGCTAAACATTAGGAACAGGGTAAAGACAAATAGACACCATTTTGTTTGGGTAATGTATTAGGCTATTTTTCGAGTGGGAAAGAAAAGCTGTCTCGCTCTTTATGGACTAAAAGAAAAGAAGTGCCACTAACTCATGTGGGCTTAAAAGCAATAGAAAAGACGTCCTGCTCTTTGAGGACTAAAATGAAGGGGGTGCCACTAGTTTGTGTGGGCTTAAAAGAAAAAGAAAAGGCATCTTGCTCTTTAAGGACTAAAATAAAAGACCAGCTTGTGTAGGCTAAAAAGAAAAGGCCTCCTGCTTTTTTAGGACTAGAATGAAAGAAAAGGTCTTGCACTTTGAAGACAAAAAAAGAAAAGGTCTTACTCTTTAAGGATAAGAAAAGAAAATGGCATGCTCTTTGAGGATTAAGAAATAAAACATCCTCTCTTTGAGGACAAAGAAAGAAAAAAGAAATGTCCTGCTCTTTAAGAACAAAAAAAGGAAACATCTTGCTCTTTGGGGACAAAGAAAGGAAAAGGAAATGTCCTGCTCTTTAAGGACAAAGAAAAAAAAGGTCTTACTCTTTGAGGATAAAAAAAGGAAACGTCTTGCTCTTTGAGGATAAAAAAGAAAACCTCCCACTCTTTGAGGACAAAGAAAGAAAAGGTTTTGCTTTTTTGGGACAAGAAAAGGAAATATCCTGATCTTTAAGGATAAAGAAAGAAAAAAGAAACGTCTTGCTCTTTGAGGACAAAGAAAAAAGGTCTTACACTTTAAGGACAAGAAAAAGAAGCATCCTGCTCTTGGAGGACTAAAATGAAAATGTCATGCTCTTTGAGGACAAGAAAAGCAAAACGTCATACTCTTTGAGGACAAAAAAGAAACTGTCCTGCTTTTTAAGGATAAGAAATGGAAAACATCTGCTTTTTGAGGACAAGAAAGAAAAAGTCCTACTTTTTGAGGACAGGAAAAGAAAACATCCTACTCTTTGAGGATAATGAAAGAAAATGTCCTAGTCTTGAGATTATATACTTTTCTTGGATGATTTTCAATAAGCTTGTGATGTCAAAGGTACTTACCTAAGATTTTTTAAGGTTTTTGGAAACAGAAAATAGCACCTTGTGCTTTTTATTAATTTACCTTTTATATGAGGATTAATACCTAAAAGATGTTAAACCTTATAAAATGCATGAGAATGCATATGCATGTTTAAATTATGCAAAAGTGGTGTTTCCAAAGGTATAATTTGTCAATTTTGGATTTTTCTCATATATGATAAGGTGGCTTCTTGTCTCGATGACCAATAATGGTAATAAGAGGATTGTGAAATCAGATGATTCATGTTGGAAGGCTCTAGCTGTAAAGAGTTCATTAGCAAGCATGAGTGGTGCTTCTTTGCCAATTCTAACTCTAAAGAGCTTCTTTAACTGTTCAAATGTGTTGAATCTTGGTTATTTATTGAAGTAGGATTTTATCAATTCTTCTTCATAATAGGCTTTTCTAGGGGTAGAGTTTGAACACTTCTCAGGACACAAGATCAAAGAAGGTAGGACTAACCATGGCCCTAAAGTTTATTTTTTGGTCTCTAGACCTAACAAAAATTCTCGCAAAGTTTAATCTTTCCAAACAATGCTATGAAATCCTTTTATTTGTTTTGCTAATTTATCAAGCATTATCAATTAAATGTTAAACATAATGCAACAGGGAATACAGGGTTACAAAAAGGTTTTGCTAGAAATCAAATAATTGTATTCTCATTCGATTAAAAAATTTTAAAATACAAAAGAGTCAGAAAAAGTCTTCTTATGTGATTAGCTTCGATACTGATCACATAAATTTTGCACTAAATGCTTTCAGAGACTTTCTCTTGAGCAAATGATCCTTGTGGTGTTGGCCAAATCATAAGAAGATTCCTCAGATTACACTATGGTGGGATAGAGTCCTGAAAGTTGGTTAGTTTTCATTTTCCAAGTACAGCTATGGATGAGGTTTGGTCAGCTTTGAGAAAATGGGTTAGGTCATGATTTAGTGTCTTGGTCAAAGTTATGAATATAGGGAAGATTGGTTTTAGGCTGATGATGGTTTAGGCTTGACTTTGTTAGAATCGGTTTGGTTATTTAAGCTGCCCTCTCGAGTTTTCGACTCAAGTTGGTTTTTTTTTATTTTTTTTGTTATTATTTTTTATTTTTTTGTTATTATTTTTTTTGGAGAATGGTAGGTGAAGAGCTAATAGAATGCTTTTTTGGGTTTTCATCCTAAAGTTCTTTCAGACATAGTGTTCTTTTTACGGAATCAAAGTTCACAAGATTAGGCAGGTCATTGCCATCCATTTTGGTTAAGATTAAAGCTCCTCCACAGAATACACGCTTCACAATGTATGGTCATTCCCAATTTGAGGTCCATTTTTTGTGAATATCTTTATGGATTAGGAGAATTTGCTTAAGCACCAAGTCACCTTTTGGAACTCATGAGGATGGACCTTTTTGTCATAGGCTCTCATCAATGGCTTTTGATACATCTACCTATGATAGATGGCTTTGGTTTTCTTTTCTTCGATAAGATTAAGTTGCCTAAACTGATCTTTAACCCATTCATCCTCTTGAAGTTGTGCTTCCATTAAGACTTTGAGTGATAGGATTTTTATCTGGATGGGTAGAACAGCTTCCATGCCATAGACTATGAAAAATGGTGTAGCACCCGAAAAAGTTTGTACGGTTGTGCGATAAGCATGTAAAGCAAAAGGTAACTTTTTATGCCAATCTTTGTACATTTCAGCCATCTTTTCGATAATCTTCTTAATATTCTTGTTGGCTGCTTCCACTGCCCCATTCATTTTTAGACATATGGGATGAAATTTTGGTGCTAAATTTTAAACTAAAAGTAGATTGCTTGCATCATTTTATTTTTCAAATTATGCATATTGTTCGTAATGATTTGCTTGAGGAGGCCATACTGACAGATGATGTCCTGCTTCACAAATTTACACATGATCACTCTAGTGACGATAGCATAAGAAGTTGCTTCCACCCACTTAGTGAAATAGTCGATAGTGACTATGATGAAACGATGTCTATTTGAGGCCTTAGGGTGATTGGTCTAATCATGTCCATGCCCTACATAGAAAATAGCCTTAGGGTTGTCATAACATGCAATGGTACCAAAGGGACATAAATTTTGTCCACATAGATTTGGTATTTGTGGCATTTACAGGCATAGTTGATGCAATCCCTTTCTAGAGTCAACCAGTAGTAGCTCGATCGCATGACTTATTTCATCATTTGATGTCCATTAGCATGCATACCACAGATCCCCTCATGGACCTCCTTGAGGATTCTTTTGGCTTTTGAGGCATCCATGCACCAGAGTAATATATGGTCCTAACTCTTCTTATATAGAACTCTGTCATCCAAAATGAAGTTTGTAGCCATTCTTTGTATGGTTCTTTTATTATTTTTGGTGGCATGGTTAGGGTATTGCTAATTTTTTATATACTGAAGAATGTCATGATACCAGGGCAAACCATCATTTTCTTCCTCGATATTCTAGTAGTCAGTGTTAAATGAATGCTTATTTGAATAGGGCAACATCCGACTCCTGATTGACCTTAAACATGGATGATAAGGTGGCTAAGGCATCAACAATTTAATTATCTTCTCGAGGCAAATATCGGAAGCTAACATCATTACATTCTTTTCTCAGTTTTAAGATTAAACTTTTATAATGAGTTTATTTAGAATCACGTGTTTGCCATTCCCCTTTCAATTGGTAAATGCCAAGTGCTGAGTCTCCAAATACTCATAAAGTTTAGATGCCTCTTTCGATGGCAGCTTGGGGTCCCATAATGCAAGCCTCATATTCAGCTATATTGTTAGTGCAATCGAAGCTCAATCTCGCAGTGAAAGGATAATGGCTTCCTTCAGACGAGATTAAAATTGCCCCAATTCCATGCCCTAATATGTTTAAAGCACCATCGAAAAATATTTTCTAAAGCGAATCACTATCGGTTGCATCTCCCACCTTGGATATGCACATTAGGTCTTTATCAAGGAATTGGAAGTCCAAAGGTTGATAATTATCCATTGCTCGACTAGCCAAGAAATTTACGATTACGCTGCCCTTGATGGCCCTTTGATTCACATATACAATCTCATATTTAGAAAGCAGGACTTGCCACCTAGCTAATCTCTTTGACAATGCAGGGGCTTCACATAAGTATTTGACGGGATCCAGTTTAGTGATCAACCATGTGGTGTGGTATAACATATATTGTCTTAACCTCCTAGCTATCCAGACTAGAGCGTAATATAGCTTTTTTACTATCGAGTAGTTATTTTCACATTCTGTGAACTTCTTACTTAAATAGTAGATAGCCTGATCTTTCTTTCTTGAATCATCATGTTGGCCTAATACATAGCCCATTGAACTATCAAAAATTGATAGATATAAAATTAGAGGTCTACCTAGGATTGGAGGCTCAAGCACTAGAGGGCTTAAAAGGTATTGCTTGACTTTATCAAAGGCTTCTTGACATTCCTCGTTGCATTCTCTAGGATTTTTTTTACGAAGTAGCTGAAAGATCGGGACAAATTTATCGGTTAATTGAGATATAAATTGGGCTATATAGTTTCCAAAAATGTTTCACCTCTTTTGGGGTTTAAAGAGGTGAAAGTCTTTGAATGGCCCTAACCTTGTCAGGGTCCACTTTTATTTCTTTTTCACTTACAATGAAGCCCAAAACTTATTGAATGTCACACCAAATGTGCATTTGGCAAGATTTAACTTGAGCTGATATTTGCGAAGGTGTTTGAAGAGCTTCCGTAAGTTGGCTACATGTTTATTCACTTTAGGTGACTTGGCAATCATGTCATCCACATAAACTTCGATCTCTTTGTGCATAAGGTCATGAAATAATGTCAATCCCTTTGATAAGTTAGCCAGCATCTTTGAGCCTGAAAGGCATCACTTTGTAGCAAAAAGTTCCTCACATGGTCATGAAAGTGGTTTTTTCCATGTCTTCGGTTGCCATTTTGATTTGGTTGCATCCTGAAAATCTGTCCATGAAAGAAAAAAGTGCATTTTTTATGGTGTTGTCCACTAGGGTATCGATATAGGGTAAAAAAAGTTATCTTTTGGACTAGCTTGGTTTAAGTCCCCATAATCCATACACCTTCGTACCTTACCATCATTCTTAGGGACTAAGACTAATTGGCCACCCACTCAAGGTATTTGGCAACTTCAAGAAATCTTGCTTCAAATTGTTTCTTAACTTATTCTTTGATCTTTAGTAGCATCTCAAGTTTTATCCTCTTAAGCTTTTGCTGTATAGGTTTACACTCAGGTTTAAGAGGAAGTTTATGGACTTCGATATCGGTATTCAACCTAAGTATATCCTACTAAGACCAGGCAAACACATCTTAGAACTCTTGAAGAAGGGTTTTCTGTTGGTTTTGAGTTGATGGTTTTATAGAGGTTTCAATTTTGACTGTCTTTTGATTTTTTCTATCCCAAGGTTTATGGTTTTGGTGGTTTTTTTATGAGGTAAAATCTGTTTTTCTTCTTTTTTAATTAGTTTGAGTAAATCTAGGGGTACAAGGTCTTCTTCAAAATCTTCTTCATACTTAACCCCACCAGCATAGATTGCTTGCCAAAATTGATTTCCTAAGTTTCAATGCAGATATTCATGTCATCTTTATCTGAATATCTAACAATATGAAAAAAATAATATAGGCAAAAAGATATGTGAGGGAGGTGAAAATGGACACAATGAATGAAATGCATAATGCTGCATCATTTTCATTGATAATACTTAATAAAAGGTGCCTATACAAAGGATCGCACAAAGCTCTTGGATGAAAGCATCTGGGTTTGGTTCATGGCATTACTTTGAAAGAGTTTTGAATAATATAGAGATTTCTATCTTAGTCCATACACTTGGAATAAACTCTAGATGGCATAAGTCGATTTCTCCACCCATTGCTGATGGCTCTTCAATTACATTGGTAAAGAAATCCCCAAAAATTTTCCTTAACACAAGCATGATGTTTGTCAAGCTAGTGTTAACATATATGCCTGAGTGAAAGTTCTTATGCAATGGCAAAAATGCCATAAGTTCATGTCCCATATCTTGTCCCAACAGATGCGTTATTCTTTTCTCTCGATTCTTCTAAGCTTACTTCTTTTTTTGCTATGCACTGGGTTTGAATCCCATTCCTCTTTTGTCAATCTAATGGGTTATCTTTAAAGCTTTAACAACTTTTTATAGGCATCTTCCAAGCCCTTTTTTAGCTCGAGCTTTACCGACTATTAGTTTTAAGCCTATTTACGTGCTTCCTGAGAGATGAGGCTTAATCATAGGCAATCCCTCCTTAACATATGTGGCATTTATGAACTTAAATGATTCAAAAAAGGGTTTTGGAATGCGCTCATCAAGTTTACCATATGGGGTATCGATCGATGCAGCAGTAATAATATTTTCTTCTCCACTAATACTAATAACTTTGTTTCTAATTACAAACTTCAATTTTTGGTGCAAGGATGATGGAACTTCTCCCACAAAATGGATGTATAGCCTTCCCAAAAGGCAATTACATGATGGAGCAATGTCCATCATAGGAAAGTCAACCTCATAAGTACATAAGCCTATTTGGAGTGGGATAGTAATGTTCCCCACAATGCTTTTACAGGTTCCGTTAAATGCTTGTATAACTGTGTGACTGTTTCTAATGTGAGATGCATCAATAGAGAGCTCATTCAGGTATGACATAGGCATTAAATTCAAAGCTGACTTGTTACTAATGAGCACCCTGGGCAATATGCTCCTTTTGTAGTATATGGTGATGTAAAGGGCTTTATGATTTCCTTTTCCTCGTTGTGGAATCTCATCATCGCTAAAAGATATGTAATTGCTAATATGATATTGTTCACTAGATGATCTAGCTGGCCTATAGAAATATCGGGAGAGACATAGGCCTTATTCAAAACTTTTAGGAGTACATTTTTATGAGCTTCAGAGTTCAACAAAAGTGACAGCATGGATATTTTGGCAAGTTACTTATTTAGCTAATCCACGATACTATATTCACTATGTTTGATGAACTTAAGAAACTCCATTACTTCTTTCTTACTTATCGATTGCTTGGTAACTTTTGAATTTGACCCTTTAGTTATAGACATAAATGTTTGAAGATTCTGGCTAGTATCTTCTTGCTGAGCTTTATCTCTTAAGGTTGGTAGCACATAACAACTACCACTTTGAGTCAAGTGGCTTACCCTTAAAAGATTAATATTTGAGGCTACTTGACTAGATTCCTCGATAATTAAGGTTTTACTCTCATACTTCTAGGGAACAACCTTATTGTCTTTATAGGGGAATGGAGATAGTAATTGAGTGACCATCCTCAATGTAGATGGGACAGGAGTGGCTTGAGGACATAATCAATTATCATAAAAGATCAGTGGTCTTCTAATGCCATATGAGGGATTATCCTTATCCCCTTCTATGGCATTGACGGATAAAAGTGCATCTATGAGTTGATTAGTCAAAGTTTGCTTCTCATCATAAAATTTGATGTTACTTTCCTTCATCATTTTTTAGACCATGGCATGAAACTCTTTACACATCTGAAGGGTAAGACCATATACTGTATGGAAATTATAAAAGTTGCCAGCTCCTTCTTCTTTCTTCTCGACCCCATTAACTAACTTGGCCTTTACCAGAATTTGCCAGACTGTGCTTATTGGCATTCTGAGCTCTTCCATATCTTTCATGATCTCACAATCTTGCTTAGCAATGAACCTTTCTAGGTCTACGTCTACGGGTTTAAGATGAACTAGCTCCTTTATCGAACCTCGGTTGTTGTGTTGTTTCAACTTTTCTTTTCCTCTTGCCCCTGTTTGATTCTCTTTTCAAAGCCTCATCATCATTCCACAAAGTATACTATGTCTGCAAAGCTTTTAGGGTTTTTTTTGCCACTTCTTCATAGTATGGTGACTATAGTGTGCCAATGAACCTGACGATCATTTCCTTCTCTATCAATAATGGTTGAATTTGGGCAGCCTTTTTTTATCCACCTAGAAGCGTAATGCCTAAAGTTTTCATTTGACTACCTCTCCATACTTATAAGAGAAAGGCAAATTAGGATGCCATCACTATTTACTTTCTCTTCTTCGATGACATTAATGATGGATAAGTCAGTTTATGACATTCCTCGTAGAATTCTAACTTAGATCAGTCTATCATTTCTTGGACCATTTTTAAGAAGATGAATATTGTTGTCAATCATACTTTTGAGCGCAGTAACAGTAAAAGGACTTCATGCATTCCTTTCTTGGGCTTACTATCTCAACCTCCCAAATGCTTATCGCACGCTACTTATTGGCGTCTTGACCTCTCTGACATCTCTTTTGATCCAATAGCCTGTCGCATCAATCATGGTATTTACCCTCAGTTCAGCATGATTAGAGAGCGGGTTGGCCCCAACATTTGGTTTGGGCCCTTGCTCTATTTTGATTATTCCTCTTTTCAGGAGGCCCTGCACCTTTCTCTTGAATAAGGTACAGTTCTCAATTAAGTGTCCTTGTGTTCCAGCATGGTATTCACAATAAGCATTCACATCATACCAGTTGGGGTATGGTGGAGATTTTGGGTCCAAGAATATTAGGGTAACCAATCGGCTAGCTAATAGGCGATTATAGATATCTTTATATGAGTATGGTAAAAGGTTAAAATATTCTCTTTCTCAGGGTGCTTGATGATTACTTAGGGCTCTAGCATTGTTTATGTTGCGAGGTTGCATGATTGGATGAGTGTTTTGAATAGGATTTGGTGTAGGGTGACTATTGGAACAATCCCAGTAGAGTGAACTGCTGGTGTCATTTGGTAGGGGCTAAAACCCGAATACAACATATTTTGGGCATAAACCCCTTAAGCTGAGCATGGATTTTGAAGGAGCTTTGCGGTGCTACACTGATAGCGTTTACTTTTTTTTCTTTCTTTTACTTGTTGGTTTTTTAATTGACCCAATGATTCTCTCATAGATATTTTCCCACTTTTGATGGTATTATCAATCATCTCCCTTGATATGACCATATCGGTAAAATTTTTTATGTTGTTTCCCACCAACTTATCATAGTAAGGATCTTTCAAAATGCGAATGAACATAACTGTAATTTTTCTTTCAGTTAATGGAGGTTAAATCTCAAGAAAAACTCTCAGAGGCTTTTTTCTTCATGTTCATGAGGGAGAGGTGATCTGGGGCCTAGTCAGATACATGCTTATATTGGTCGAGGAATGCACGAGCCTAATCTATCCATGTTTGAATTCTTATAGGGTTTAGCCCTATATACCATTGAAGTGTTACCCTAGTTAAACTGTCTTAGAAATAGTGGATTAGCAATTTTTCATTTTCTTCATACCCAGTCATCTTGTGACAATACATCCAAAGGTAGGCAGTGGGATCTATGGTCCTATTATATTTTTCAACTCTGGCACTTTAAATTTATACAGAATGACAAGACTAAAGACCAGTCCTAGAGCCTTCGCATCTATAATTCCAAATTTATCACTTCCATTAATAGCTCGAAGATGTTTCTTTAGAGATTGGTATTTGTTTAAGTCTCCATTATTTTTTGAAGACCTTTTTGCCCTTTCTTGTTTTGCTTGTTCATCAAGATTTGGTACTATAGGTATAGCGGGCGAAGAGCCTAGATAAATGAATGGTTGAGTCGATGGAATTCTCGCTACTGGGGGATGCTATTCATACACATTAGTAGCCTCAGTACCATAATTCAAATTAATTTTAGGGTTAGCTGATCCTTTGCCAGCATCGATAGTGCTCGTTTATCTTTTATCTTTTAAAGCTTCAGACAATAGTTTTATCAATTCTGCCATTTGATATTTGAAATTCTTTATTCATGCAGGCTGGTTGTTCTTGAGATTCTCTATACATGAGTTTTAGTCACTCAATGCGGGACTAATGATCGTTTTCCATGGCCTTATGATGGGTATGAGTGTTGTAGCGATGGTGAGAAGATTTCGTGTTTTGGGACACCTTCAATTTAGATTATTGATGGATTCGACCTTTAGAATGTGTCATGATATGATATGAAGATGGATATGAAGTCATGAAGCAAAAAAAGAATTATGTTATTGATCCAAAGCAGAAAAAAATAATGGTTATTAATGCAAATACAAGAGGGGCAATTGGATTAACAAACAGCTCCACCAATAGCGTCTTTCATTGAAGTAACCAAAGTTTGAATACATATGATTACATTTGAAAATGTCTATCATGATTACATTGTTTAGTCACATGTTCTAAGAAATACAACAATTCTTGATCATAAGCTCTAGTGGGTAAGATGCTACATGCTAGAAATCGAGCCTTATCCATCATATATTAGGCCTCTAATTGAGCTACCTGAATTTGTTCAGTGAAATGGCAATGATGAGTTTGATAATTTTGGTATGCCTAATTAACTATTTGTTGCCATTCTCGCTCCTGCTGTTTTGAGGCCCGTATTAATTCATCCACCTAGTTTTAGTGAGCTTGCAAGGACTACCTAAGCCTTGAACCCTGACTGTTAACGTCTCACTCTACCTGATTTGCTCTCAAATCTCAAACTTGAGCTTCTAACCGTACATTTCTCTTTTGATAAGTTGATGCGAGGGTTCAAGCTCTGACAAACTTCTCTTTACTATCTTTAGCTACTTCTTTCCACTGATGTAGTTCTTTTTCGAGGGTGGCAATTTTTGGTCTCCACTTGATTCAAGACTTACTTTGGTGTCGTGATTTGTTTACTTTACTGACTACCACATAGTCTTTCCTTAGACTCTCGCAATCTTCTTTGAGATGATTCTTTTCCTTTTTCAAACATTTTTCCTAAAAGGTTCATGAAATTCCCTTTTTAAAAGGGTATTGTTTGTAATTTTTTGATACCAAATGAGTCTGAGGTGTTTTTTCAAATTTTGACACACCTTGTCCCTCATATACTTTGCCAGCAGCACTATCAATCTGAACTTGAAAATTTATTCCCCCAGAAAGTGACTTTTTGGGGGTAGTGGGAATATTTTTAGGATGACCCTCATCGAGTTTCCTTTCTAACATTGTCTTGTCCACCTTTTAAATCCTTTGAATCAACTTAGAACAAATTCAGGAAGCAAGATAGCACGATGCTATCCTTTATTTTTGGTTTTGGTGAAAATTGAGTTATTTCTCGAATTTCATCTTGAGACATTCGAATGTCTCTATATCAACCCGATTGACTCAAGAATATGCTTTGACCTCCTATAGGCTCGTATTAAGGCACAAACACATTTTACATCTATACCATCCTCATTCACAATAATTTCTTTTGTCAAAAGTTGTTGAAAGGCTCATACATTCCCTAAATCACAAGGTTTTGCTAACTTAAGTTTTCCAACTTAACTTCTGTAAAGAGTGTCAAACGTATCACTTTTGGGAATACTCTAACCCTGCCTTTTCGAGGGGGTACTCCAACCCCATTTTTCAAAATTGTCAAGATTAAAAAAACCTTCTTTTGTCAAAATGATTTGTCATCCATGGGGATACTCCAACCTCGACCTTCCAAGGGGATACTCCAACCCCGCTTTTCAAAATTGTTAAGATTAAAAGAAACCTCCTTTGTCAAAATTATTTATTATCCACAAGGATGCTCTAACCCTACCTTTCTGAAGGGATACTCTAACCTTATTTTCAACTACAATTGATTTTTTTGTCATTCTCGAACTTCATGAATATGTCAAACAAATCTTGTTTAATTAAGAAACCTAGATGTGTCTAAAAAATTATTGATTCGGTTATTCCTAGATAATCGATGCCAATAGCAAGATAAATTCCAATAGTCCACCCATTTTCTTTATCATTACATTGAATGATCCATGTTATGTTACTTCATTTATTGCCTTACTAACATGATTTCTTTGTGATGATCTTTTGCATTCTTGTTTTCAAAGTGTTTCAAATAAAATTAAAGGAAATGTTCCGCGTGGGTATCTCTCCAGTGCCCAAAGTGGAACATTCCATTTCGAAGTAAAATCCATAGGTCATTTTTATCGAAAATCTCTCTATTACCTATTTCTTCGGGGCGTATATGAGATTAAATCTTTTTAATCATAAGCTAGATTATTTCTACAGGATTCATGCATTAAAAGGGGTTATATCAAAATAATGACAAGTTAAGATAGAAAGAATCGAAACTAAGATAAGACATAGCTAGTAAGGTACTGATTTCGGGCATCGTGAAAAGGTTTGTACCTCATCACGTATAACCCACTCATAAACCCAAATGGTAAATCTTTGCACTACGTAGACCACGGGATCGATGTTTTAAGTTTCGTAACTCAAAAATAGGTTTCAACAGGCATCGGGTCATGCCTAGCCTGAAATGATCGGTGGTGACTCCTAGCATTAGTCATTTTGTAATGGTCATCCGAGACCAGTAAGATAAGCGATTCATCGGTCCCCCTCACTGGACCATAAGTCGAGAATCCATACATTCTCGTTTTCATCACATCGCTGAAGGAAAAGTCTTGATCTAGAAGTCGTTCCAAGTCAGAAAAATATTTTAAGTTGTACGCACTCATAGATTTGCAAGTATCTACCCTAGGGTATGCTATGACAGGCACCATAAACTCGTTCTCCTTATTAAGATAAATGACATTAATGATTTGGATTCATAAGAAAAGCTTTTCTTCCCATAATTTTTAGAATTAAACTTCGTCTGTCAACTAGGACAAACATAGATTCACATAATAATCTACTTTCTTTTCATGATTGGGAACCACAGACTCATTCTCCTAATTAGGATAAATGACATTGATGCTTTGGTTTCATAAGAAAAGCTTTTCTGTCGACCTTTTTTAGAGTTAAAGTTTGTTTGTCAATTGAGACAAACATAGATTCAGATAGTAATCATTTTCCTTTTCATGATTAGGCACCATAAACTTGTTCTCCTCATTAGAAGAAATGAAATCGATGCTTTTCTTCCTATTATTTTTTTAGAATTAAACTTCATCTGTCAACAAGGACAAAAACGAATTCACATAATCATTTGCTTTCTTTTCATGATTAGAAACCATAAAGTCATTCTCTTCATTTGGATAAATGACATTAATGCATTGGTTTCATAAGAAAAGCTTCTCTTTTGACCCTTTTTTAGAGTTAGAGTTCATTTGTGAATTGGGCCAAATAGGAATTCACATAATAGTCTACTTTCTTTCTATGATTAGCCACCATAAACTTGTTCTCTTCTTTGGGATAAATGACATTGATGCGTTGGATTCATAAGAAAAGCTTCTCCTCCCACCATTGTTTAGAATTGAACTTCATTTGTCAATTAGGACAAACACAGATTCACATAATAATCTACTTTTTTTCATGATTAGGAACCATAAAGTCATTCTCGTAATTGGGATAAATGATATTGATGCTTTGGTTTCATAAGAAAAGCTTTTCTTTCGACCAATTTTTAAAGTTAAAGTTTGTTTGTCAATTAGGACAAATATGAATTCACACAATAATCTCTTTTTTTTTTCATGATTGGGCACCATAAACTCGTTCTCCTTATTGGGATAAATGACATTAATGCTTTGGATTCATAAGAAAAGCTTCTTTTTCTACCATTTTTTAGAGTTAAAGCTTGTTTACCAATTGGGACAAATACGGATTCACATAATAGTCTCCTTTCTTTTCATGATTGGGCACCATAAACTCATTCTCCTTATTAGGATAAATATCATTAATGCATTGGTTTCATTTACAAAGCTTTTCTTCCCACCATTTTTTAAAATCAAATTTCATATATCAATTAGAATAAACACAGATTCACTTAATAATCTATTTTTTTTCATGATTGGGAACCAAAAACTCTTTCTCCTAACTAGGATAAATACGTTGATGCTTTGGATTCATAAGAAAAGATTTCTTCACACCATTTTTTAGAACAAAGCCTCATCTGTTAATTAGGATAAATACAGGTTCGCATAATAATATGCTTTCTTTTCATGATTGGGAACCATAAAATCATTCTGTTAATTGGGATAAATGATATTGATGCTTTCGTTTCATAAAACAAGCTTCTCTTTCAGCCATTTTTAGAGTTAGAGTTCATTTGTGAACTAGGACAAACACAGATTCATATAATAATCTCCTTTCTTTTTATGATTGGGCACCATAAACTCGTTCTCCTCATTGGGATAAATGATATTGATGATTTGGATTCACAAGAAAAGCTTTTTTTCCCACTATTTTTTAGAATTAAACTTTGTCTGTCAATTAGGACAAACACGGATTCACATAATATTTTGCTTTCTTTTCATGATTAGGAACCATAAACTCATTTTTCAAATAGGGATAAATGGCATTGATGCTTTGGTTTCATAAGAAAAGCTGCTCTTTTGACCATTTTTTAGAGTTAAAGTTCGTTTGTCAATTAGGACAAATATGGATTCACATAATAATCTCCTTTTATTCATGATTGGGTACCATAAACTCGTTCTCCTCTTTGGGATAAATTGCATTAATGCTTTGGATTAAAGCTTTTCTTCCAAGGATTTTTAAAATTAAACTTTGTCTGTCAATTAAGACAAACACGAATTCACATAATAATCCACTTTCTTATCATGATTAGGAACCTTAACCTCATTCTTTTAGTTAGGATAAATGATATTTATGCTTTGGTTTCATAAGATAAACTTCTCTTTAGGCCATTTTTTAGAGTGAAAGTTCGCTTATGAATTGGGACAAACATGGATTCACATAATAATCTCCCTTCTTTTCATGATTAGGCACCATAAACTCATTCTCCTCATTGGGATAAATGATGTTGATGCTTTGGTTTCATAAGAAATGCTTCTCTTTCCACCATTTTTTAGAATGAGAGTTTGTTTGTCAATTAGGACAAACACAAATTTACATAATAATCTCCTTTCTTTTTATGATTGGGCACCATAAACTCGATCTACCCATTGGGATAAATGAGATTGATTCTTTGGTTTCGTGAGAAAACCTTCACTTTCCACCACCTTTTAGAGTTAAAGTTCCTTTATCAATTGGGATAAACATGGATTCATATAATAATCTCTTTTCTTTTCATGATTGGGAACTGGATACTCATTCTTCTTATTGGGATAAATGTCATTGATGCTTTGGTTTTATAAGAAAAGCTTCTCTTTCCACCATTTTTTATAGTTAAAGTTCATTTGTCAATTGGGACAAATACAATTCAACTAATAATCTCCTTTCTTTTCATGATTGGGCACCATAAACTCATTTTCCTTATTGGGAGAAATGACATTAAATCTTTTGGTTCATAAGAAAAGCTTGCCTTCCCACCTTTTTTTTGAATCAAAATTTGTCTCTCAGTTAGGGCAAACATAGATTAACATAATAATCTCTTTTCTTTCCATGATTAGGTGCCATAAACCCGTTCCACTCATTAAGATAAATGACATTGATGCTTTGGTTTCATGAGAAATGCCTTTTTTTACACCATCTTTTAGAATCAAAATTCATTTGTCAATTAGAACAAACACGGATTCACATAATAGTCTCCTTTCTTTTCATGATTGGGCACCATAAAATCATTCTCTTCTTTGGGATAAATGACATTGATGCTTTGGATTCATTTAAAAAGCTTTTCTCCCCACCATTTTTTTAGAATAAAATTCGTCAGTCAATTAGGACAAACATGGATTCACCTAATAATCTTCTTTCTTTTCATGACTACGCACCGTAAACTCGTTCCACTCACTAGGATAAATGACATTGATGCTTTGGTTTCATTTAAAAAGCTTTTCATCCCACTATTTTTTAGAATCAAAGTTCATCTATCAATTAGGACAAATACATAATACAATATAATCTCCCTTTTTTTCGTGATTGGGAACCATAAACTTATTCTTCTCATTTGGATAAATGATGTCGATGATTTGGTTTCAGAAGAAAAGCTCTCTTTCCACCATTTTTCAAAGTTAAAATTCGTTTATCAATTGTAACAAACATGGATTCACATAATAATCTCTTTTCTTTTCATGATTGGGCACCATAAACTTATTTTCCTGATTGGGATAAGTGACATTGATGCTTTCGTTTCACTTAAAAAGCTTTTCTTCCCACCATTTTTTAAATCAAAGTTCGTCTGCCAATTAGGACAGATACAGGTTCACATAATACCTTTCTTTTCATAATTAGGCACCATAAACTCGATCTACTTATTGGGATAAATGACATTGATGCTTTGGTTTCATGAGAAAACTTTACTTTCCTCCACTTTTTAGAGTTAAAGTTTGTTTGTCAATTGGGACAAACACGGATTCACATAATAATCTCTATTTTTTTCATGATTAGGAACTATAAACACATTCTCATCATTGGTGTAAATGTCATTGATGCTTTGGTTTTATAAGAAAAGCTTTTCTTTCCACCATTTTTTATAGTTAAAATTCATTTGTCAATTAGGATAAATACGGATTCAACTAATAATTTTTTTTCTTTTCATGATTGGGCATCATAAACTCATTCTCCTCATTGGAAGAAATGAAATTGATGCTTTTGTTTCATAAGAAAAGCTTTTCTTCCCACCATTTTTTAGAGTCAAAGTTCATCTGTCAATTAGGACAAAGACAGATTCACATAATAATCTCCTTTCTTCTCATGATTGGGTACGATAAACACGTTCTATTCATTAGGATAAATGACGTTGATGCTTTGGTTTCTTAATAAAAGCTTTTTTTTCCATCATTTTTTATAATTAAAGTTCCTTTGCCAATTACGATACATATAGATTCATATAATAATCTCTATTCTTTTCATGATAGGCACCATAAAGCCATTCTCTTTATTGTGATAAATGACATTGATGCTTTGGATTCATTTAAAAAGCTTGTCTTCCCACTATTTTTTAGAATCAAGATTCGTTTGTCAATTAAAAAGACACAGATTCACATAATGATCCCTTTTCTTTTCATGATTTGGTGCCATAAACTTTTCTACTCATTGGGATAAATGACATTGATGCTTTGGCTTCATAAGAAGGCTTCTTATTCCACCATTTTTTAGAGTTAAATTTTGTTTTTCAGTTTAGGCAAGCATGGATTCACATTACAATCTTCGATTTTTCATGATTGGAAACCATAAACTCATTCACCTAATTGGGATAAATGACAGTGATGCTTTAGTTTTATAAGGAAAGCTTCTTTTTCCACCATTTTTTAGAGTTAGAGTTCTTTTGCCAATTAGGACAAACACGGATTCAACTAATAATCCCCTTCCTTTTTATGATTGGGCAGATAACCTCATTCTCCTCATTCGGACAAATCACATTGATGCTTTTGTTTTATAAGAAAAGCTTTTATTCCCTCCATTTTTTAGAATCAAAGTTCATCTGTTAATTAAGACAAAGATAGATTCACGTAATAATCTTTTTTTTTCATGATTGGGTACCATAAACTCGTTCTAGTCATTAGGATAAATGACATTGATACTTTGGTTTCATAAAAAAGCTTCTCTTTCTACTAATTTTAAGAATTAAAGTTCGATTATCAATTGGGACAAACACGGATTGACATAGTAATCTCCTTTCTTTTCATGATTGAGCACCACAAGCTCATTCTACTCACTGGGATTAATGACATTGACGTTCTAGTTTCATACAAAGAGCTTTTCTTTTGACCATTTTTTAGAATTAAAGTTCGTTTGCCAATTGGGACTAACACGGATTCACGTAATAATCTCCTTTCTTTTCATGATTGGGCACCAAAAACTCATTCTCCATATTAGGATAAGTGACAATGATGCTTTGGTCTTATTTAGAAAGCTTTTATTCTGCCATTTTTAAGAATCAAAGTTCATCTTTCAATTAGGACAAACAAGGATTCAAATAAAAGTCTACTATTTTTCATGTTGGGAACCATAAACTCATTCTCCTTATTGGGATACATGACATTGATGCCCTGGTTTCATAAGAAAAGCTTCTCTTCCCAATATTTTTGGAGTTAAATTTTGTTTGTCAATTGGGACAAACATGGGTTCACATAATAATCTCCTTTTCTTTCATGATTGGGCACCATAAACCCATTTTTCTCATTAGGATAAATGTCATTGATGCTTTGGTTTCATTTAAAAAGCTCTTTTTCCCATTATTTTTTAGAATCAAAATTCATCTATAAATTAGGACAAACACGATTCACATAAAAATCTCTTTTCTTTTCATGATTGGGAACCATAAACTCATTCTCCTTATTAAGATAAATGATGTTGATGCTTTGGTTTCATAAAAAATGCTTCTTTTTCCACCATTTTTTGGAATCAAAGATCATATTTCAATTACGACAAGACGGATTCACGTAATAATCTCTTTTTTTTTTCATGATTGGGCATGATAAACTCATTCTACTCATTGGGGATAAATGACATTGATGCTTTAGTTTCATGAGAAAAGCTCTTTTTCCACCATTTTTTAGAGTTAAAGTTCGTTTGTCAATTGGGACAAACACGGGTTCACATAATAATCTCCTTTATTTTCATGATTGGGCACCCAAAAGTCATTCTCTTCTTCGAGATAAATGACATTGATGCTTTAGATTCATTTAAAAAGTTTTTCCTCCCACCATTTTTCAGAATAAAAGTTCATTAGTCAATTAGGACAAACACATATTCACATAGTAATCTCTTTTCTCTTCATGGTTGGGCACCATAAACTAGTTCTACTCACTGGGATAAATGGCATTGATGGTTTGGTTTCATTTAAAAAGCTTTTCTTCCCACCATTTTTTAGAATCAAAGCTTGTCTATCAATTAAGACAACATGGAATCATATAATAATCTCCCTTCTCTTCATGATTGAGAACCATAAACCCATTCTTTTCATTAGGATAAATGACATTGATGATTTGGTTTCATAAGAAAAGCTCTCTTTCCACCATTTTTTAGAGTTAAAGTTCATTTGTCAATTAGGACAAACACAGATTCACATAATCATCTCTTTTCTTTTCATAATTGGGTCTCCTCATTAAGATAAAAGACATTAATGCTTTGGTTTCATAAGAAAAGCTTTTCTCCCCACCATTTTTAAGAATTAAACTATATCTGTCAATTAGGACAAACAAAGATTCACGTAATAATCTCTTTTCTTTTCATGATTGGACTCTGTAAACTCGTTCTACTCATTGGGATAAATGACATTGATTCTTTGGTTTCATAAGAAAAGCTTCTCTTTCCACCATATTTTAGAGTTAAAGTTCCTTTGTCAATTTGGATAAACACAGATTCATTTAATAATCTCCTTTCTTTTTATGTTTGGGCATCGTAAACTCATTCTACTCATAGGGATAAATGGCATTGATACTTTGGTTTCTTAATAATAGCTTTTTTTTCCACCATTTGTTAGAATTAATGTTTGTTTATCAATTGGGACAAACACTGATTCATATAATAATCTCCTTTCTTTTCATGATTAGGCACCATAAATTCATTCTCCCCATTGGGACAAATGACATTGATGCTTTGGTTTCATAACAAAAGCTTTTCTTTCCACCATTTTTTACAATCAAAGTTCGTCTATCAATTTGGACAAAAACGGATTCATATAATAATCTTCTTTTTTTCATGATTGGGTGTCATAAACTCGTTCTCCTCATTAGGAAAAATTACATTAATGCTTTGGTTTCATATGAAAAGCTTCTCTTTCTGCCATTATTTAGCCGTAAAGCTTGATTGCCAATTGGGACAAACATGAATTCATATAACAATCTCCCCTTTTTTCATGAGTAAGAACCATAAACTTATTCTTCTTATTGAGATAAATGACATTGATGCTTTGGTTTCATAACAAAATCTTCTCTTTCTCTCTTTTTAGAGTTAAAGTTCATTTGTCAATTGGGACAAACATGGATTCATATAATAATCTCTTTTCTTTTCATGATTGGGCACCATAAACTCATTTTACTCATTGGGACTGACATTGATGCTTTAGTTTCATAAGAAATGCTTCTCTTGCCACCATTTTTTAGAATCAAAGTTCATCAATGAATTAGGACAAACAAGGATTCACATAAAAATCTCCTTTCTTTTCATGATTGGGAACCATAAACTCATTCTCCTCATTGGGATAAATGACATTGATGCTTTGGTTTCATAAGAAATGCTTCTCTTTCCACTATTTTTTAGAATCAGAGTTCATTGATCATTAGGACAAAGATGGATTAACATAATAATCTCCTTTTTTCTCATGATTGGTCACAATAAACTTGTTCTACTCATTGGGATACATGACAATGATGTTTTGGTTTCATAAGAAAAACTCTTTTTCCACCATCTTTTAGAGTTAAAGTTCATTTGTCAATTTCGACAAACATGGATTCACATAATAATCTCTTTTCTTTTCATGATTGGGTACCATAAAGTCATTCTCTTCATTGGGATAAATGGCATTGATACTTTGGATTCATTTAAAAAGCTTTTCCTCCCACCATTTTTTGGAATCAAAGATCATCAGTCAATTAGGATAAACATAGATTCACATAATAATCTCCTTTCTTTTCATGATTGGGCATCATACTCATTCTACTCACTAGGATAAATGACATTGATGCTTTGGTTTCATTTAAAAATCTTTTCATCCCGCCATTTTTTAGAATCAAAGTTCATCCATCAATTAGGACAAACACAGAATCACATAATAATCTATTTTCTTTTCATGATTAGGAACCATAAACTTATTCTCCTCATTGGGATAAATAACGTTGATAATTTGGTTTCATAAGAAAAGCTCTCTTTCCACCATCTTTTAGAGTTAAAGTTCATTTGTCAATTGGGACAAACACAAATTTACATAATAATCTCCTTTCTTTTTATGATTGGGCACCATAAACTTATTTTCCTTATTGGGATCAATGATATTGATGCTTTAGTTTCACTTAGAAAGCTTTTCTTCCCACCAATTTTTAGATTCAGAGTTCGTCAGTCAACTAAAGCATCAATATCCCATAGTGCTTTGGTTTCTTAACAATAGCTTTTTTTTCACCATTTGTTAGAATTAACATTTGTTTGTCAATTGGGACAAACACTAATTCATATAATAATCTCCTTTCTTTTCATGATTGGGCACCATAAACTCATTCTCCATATTGGGACAAACGACATTGATGCTTTGGTTTCATAACAAAAGCTTTTCTTTCCGCCATTTTTTAGAATCAAAGTTCATCTATCAATTTGGACAAAGATGGATTCATGTAATAATCTCCTTTTTTCATGATTGGGCGCCACAAACTTGTTCTCGTTATTAAGAAAAATTACATTGATGCTTTAGTTTCATAAGAAAAGCTTCTCTTTCTACCATTATTTAGACATAAAGTTTGATTGCCAATTAGGATAAACGTAAATTCACATAATAATCTCCTTCCTTTTCATGAGTGGCAACCATAAACTCATTCTCCTTATTGGGATAAATGACATTGATGCTTTGGTTTCATAAGAAAATCTTCTCTTTCCCTCACTTTTTAGAGTTAAAGTTTGTTTGTCAATTGGGACAAACATGGATTCATATAATAATCTCTTCTTTTTTCATGATTGGGTACCATAAACTCATTTTACTTATTGGGATGAATGACATTAATGTTTTGGTTTCATAAGAAATGCTTCCCTTCCCACCATTTTTTAAATCAAAGTTCATCTATAAATTAGGACAAACAAGGATTGACATAAAAATCTCCTTTTTTTTCATGATTGGGAACCATAAAATCATTCTCCCTATTGGGATAAATGAGGTTGATGCTTTGGTTTCATAAGAAATGCTTCTCTTTCCACCATTTTTTAGAATCAGAGTTCATCTATCATTAGGACAAAGATGGATTAACATAATAATCTCCTTTTCTCTCATGATTAGTCACAATAAACTCATTCTACTCATTGGGATACATGACATTGATGCTTTGGTTTCATAAGAAAAGCTATCTTTCTACCATCTTTTAGAGTTAAAGTTTGTTTCTCAATTTCGATAAACACGGATTCACATAATAATCTCCTTTCTTTTCACGATTGGGTACCATAAAGTCATTCTCTTCCTTGGGATAAATGGCATTGATGCTTTGGATTCATTCAAAAAGCTTTATATCCCACCAATTTTTAGAATTGAAGATCATCAGTCAATTAAGACAAACACAGATTCATATAATAATCTCCCTTCTTTTATGATTGGGCACCATAAACTTGTTCTACTCACTAGGATAAATGACATTGATGCTTTGGTTTCATTTAAAAATCTTTTATTCTCGCCATTTTTTAGAATCAAAGTTCTTCCATCAATTAGGACAAACATAGAATCACATAATAATCTATTTTCTTTTCATGATTAGGAACCATAAACTTATTCTCCTTATTGGGATAAATGACATTGATAATTTTGTTTCATAAGAAAAATCTCTTTCCACCACTTTTTAGAGTTAAAGTTCTTTTGTCAATTGGGACAAACATAGATTCACATAATAATCTCTTTTCCTTTCATGATTAGGCACCATAAACTCATTTTTCTAATTGGGATAAATGATATTGATGCTTTAGTTTCACTTAAAAAGCTTTTCTGCCCTCTAATTTTTAGATTCATAGTTCATCTGTCAACTAGGACAAACACTGATTCACATAATAATCTCTTTTCTTTTCATGATAAGGTGCCATAAACTCGATCTACTTATTGGGATAAATGACATTGATGGTTTGGTTTCAAGAGAAAAGCTTCACTTTCCATCACTTTTTAAAGTTAAAGTCTGTTTGCCAATTAGGACAAAGATGAATTCACATAATAATCTCCTTTTTTTTCATGATTGGGAACCATAAACTTATTCTCCTCATTGGGTAAATGTCATTGATGCTTTACTTTTTTAAGAAAAGCTTATCTTTCCACCATTTTTATAGTTAAAGTTCATTTGTTGATTAGGACAAATACGGATTCAACTAATAATCTCTTTTGTTTCTATGATTGGGCACCATAAACTTATTCCCCTCGTTGGGACAAATGATATTGACGTTTCATAAGAAAAGCTTTTCTTCCCATAATTTTTTAGAATCAAAGTTTATCTCTCAATTAGGACAAAGATAGATTAATGTAATAATCTTCATTTTCTTTCACGATTGGGCACTACAAACTCTTTCTACTTATTAGAATAAATGACATTGATGCTTTGGCTTCATAAGAAAAGCTTTTCTTTCTACTATTTTTTAGAATTAAAGTTCATTTGTCAATTGTGACAAACATGAATTGACATAGTAATCTCTTTTCCTTTCATGATTGGGCACCACAAGCTCATTTTACTTATTGGGATAAATGACATTGATGTTCTAGTTCCATAGGAAAAGCTTCTATTTTGACTAGCTTTTAAAATTAAAGTTCGTATGTCAATTAGGATTAACACGAATTCACATAATAATCTTCTTTCTTTTCATGATTGGGCTTCAAAAACTCATTCTCCTCATTAGGATAAGTGACAATGATGCTTTGGTCTTATTTTAAAACCTTTTATTCTTACCATGCTTAAGAATCAAAGTTCATCTATTAATTAGGACAAAGAAGGATTCAAATAAAAATCTCCTCACTTTTCATGATTGGGAACCATAAACTCATTCTCCTCAATGGGATAAATGACATTGATTCTTTGGTTTTAATAAGAAAAGCTTCTCTTTCCACCATTTTTTAGAATTAAAGTTCATTTGTCAATTAGGACAAAAACGATTCACATAGTAATCTCCTTTCTTTTCATTATTGGGCACCGTAAACTCATTCTCCTCATTGGGATAAATGATAAAAATGCTTTGGTTTTATTTAAAAAGCTTTTCTGGCCACCAATTTTTAGAATCAAAGTTTATCTGTCAATTAGGACAAAGGTAGATTCACATAATAATCTCCTTTCCTTTCATAATTAGGCACCATAAACTAGTTCTACTCTTTGGGATAAATAAGATTGATGCTTTGGTTTCATAAGAAAGCTTCGCATTCCACCGTTTTTTAGAGTTAAAGTTCATTTGTCAATTTGGATAAGCATGGATTCATATAACAATCTCCTTTCTTTTCATGATTGGGCACCATAAACTCATTCTCTTCTTTAGGATAAATGACATTGGTGCTTTGACTTTGTAAGGAAAGCTTTTTTTCCATCATTATTTAGAGTTAAAGTTCATTTGCTAATTAGGACAAACACAGATTCAATTAATAATCTCATTTATTTTCATGATTGGGCACCATAACCTTATTCTCCTTATTGGGCCAAATCACATTGATGCTTTTATTTTATAAGAAAGGCTTTTCTTCCCTCTATTTTTAGATTTGATGTTCTTCTGTCAATTATGATAAAGATATATTCACATAATAATCTCTTTTCTTTTCATGATTGGGTACCATAAACTCATTCTAGTCATTAGGATAAATGACATTGATGCTTTGGTTTCACAAGAAAAGCTTTTCTTTCCACTACTTTTTGGAATGAAAGTTTGATTGTCAATTGGGACAAATATGGATTGACATAGTAATCTCTTTTCTTTTCATGATTGGGCACCATAAGCTCATTCTACTCATTAGGATTAATGACACTGAGTTCTGGTTTCATAAGAAAAGCTTTTCTTTCGACCATTTTTTAGAATTAAAGTTCATCTGTCAATTGGGACTAACACAAATTCACATAATAATCTCTTTTTTTTTCATGATAGGGCACCAAAAACTCATTCTCCATACTGGGATAAGTGACAATGATGCTTTGGTCTTATTTAAAAAGCTTTTATTCCTGCCATTTTTTAGAATCAAAGTTCGTCTATCAATTAGGACAAACAAGGATTCAAATAAAAATCTTTTCTCTTTTCATGATTGGGAACCATAAACTTATTCTCCTTATTGGGATAAATGACATTGATGCTTTGGTTTCATAAGAAAAGCTTCTCTTTCCACCATTTTTTAGAATTAAAGTTCATCTATAAATTACGACAAACATGGATTCACATAGTAATCTCCTTTTATTTCATGATTGGCCACTATAAACTTATTCTCCTGATTGGGATAAATGATATTGATGTTTTGGTTTCATTTAAAAAGCTTTTCCTACTGCCATTTTTTAAAATTGAGGTTCATCTATCAATTAGGACAAAGACAGATTCATATAATAATCTCTTTTCTTCTCATGATTGGGCATGATAAACACGTTCTACTCATTGGGATAATGACATTGATGCTTTGGTTTCATAAGAAAAACTTTTCTTTATACCATTTTTTGCAATTAATGTTCATTTGCCAATTGGGACAAACATGGATTCACATAATAATCTCCTTTCTTTTCATTATTTGGCACCATAAAGGTATTCTCTTTATTGGGATAAATGATATTGATGCTTTGGATTCATTTAAAAAGCTTTTATGTCCACCAGTTCTTAGAATCAAAGTTCATCTGTCAATTAGGATAAACACGAATTCACTTAATAATCTCCTTTGTTTTCATGATTTGGTGCCATAAACTTATTTTGCTCATTGGGATAAATGACATTGATGCTTGGTTTCATAATAAAAGCTTTTATTTCCCCCATTTTTTAAAGTTAAAGTTTGTTTGTCAATTGAGACAAACATAGATTCGCACAATAATCACCATTCTTTTCATGATTGGGCACCAAAAACTCATTCTCCTCATTTGGATAAATGAGATTGACACTTTGGATTCATAAGAAAAGCTTTTTTTCCACCATTTTTTAGAAGTAAAGTTTATCAGTTAATTGGGACAGAGATGCATTCACATAGTAATTTTTTTTTTTTTATGATTAGGCACTATGAACTCATTCTCCTCATTGGGATAAATGACATTGATGCTTTGGTTTCATAAGAAAAGTTTGTCTTTCTCCCATTTTTTAGAGTTAAAATTTGTTTGTTAGTTGGGATAAACACGGATTCACATGATAATCTCCTTTTTTTTCAAGTGGGCCCCATAAACTCATTCTCCTCAGTGTGATAAATGACATTGATGCTTTGGTTTCATAAGAGAAGCTTTTCTTCCCACCATTTTTTAGAATTAAAGTTCATCTATCAATTGGGACAAAGACAGATTCACATAATTATCTCCTTTCTTTTCATGATTGGGCACCATAAACTCATTCTACTAATGGGATAAATAATTTGATGCTTTGGTTTCATAAGAAAAGCTTTTCTTCCCACCATATTTTAGAATTTAAGTTCGTCTGTCAATTTGGACAAAGACAGATTCACATAATATATCATTTCTTTTCATGATTGGGCACCATAAACTTATTCTACTCATAGGATAAATGACTAGATCCTTTGAATTCATAAGAAAAGCTTTTCTTCCCACCATTTTTTGGTTAAAATTCATTTGTCAATTAGGACAAACATGGATTCACGTGATAATCTCCTTTTTTTTTTGTGATTGGGTAGCATAAACTCATTTTCCATTTTAGGAAAAATGTCATTGATGCTTTGGTTTCATTTAAAAAGCTTTTCTTCCCACCATTTTTTAGAATCAAAGTTCGTCTATCAATTAGGACAAAGACGGAATCACAAAATAATCTTTTTTTTTCACTATTAGGAACCATAAACTCATTCTCTTTATTGGGATAAATGACATTGATGCTTTGGCTTCATAAGAAAAGTTTTTTTCTCCCTCATTTTTAAAGTTAAATTTGTTTGTCAACTGGGACATACACGGATTCACATTATAATCTCTTTTCTTTTCAAGATTGGGCACCATAATCTCATTTTCCTCATTGTGATAAATGACATTAATGCTTTGGTTTCATTAGAGAAGCTTTTCTTCCCACCCTTTTTTAAAATCAAAGTTCATCTGTTAACTAGGATAAAGATGGATTCAACTAATAATCTCTTTTCTTTTCATAATTGGGTACCATAAACTCATTCTCCTATTGGTACAAATGACATTGATGCTTTGGTTTCATAAGAAAGGCTTTTCTTCCCACCATTTTTTAGAATTAAAGTTCATCTATCAATTGGGAGAAAGACAGATTCACATAATAATCTCCTTTCTTTTCATGATTGGGCGCCATAAACTCATTCTACTCATGAGATAAATGACTTGATGCTTTGAATTCATTTAAAAAGCTTTTCCTACCACCATTTTTTAGAATCAAAGCTCGTCTGTCAATTAGGACAAATACGAAATCAGATAATAATCTCCTTTCTTTTCATGATTAGGGGCCATAAACTCTTTTTTCTCATTGGGATAAATGACATTGATGTATTTGTTTCATAAGAAAAGCTTTTTTTTCCACCATTTTTAGAATTAAAGTTTGCTTGTCAATTGGGGTAAACATGGATTCATATAGTAATCTCCTTCCTTTTCATGATTGGGTGCCATAAACTCATTCCTCTCGTTGGGATAAATGACATTGATGCCTTAGTTTCATTTTAAAAGCTTTTCTTCCCACCATTTTTTAAGATCCAAATTCATCTGTCAATTAGGACAAACATAGATTCACATAATAATCTCCTTTCTTTTCATGGTTGGGCACCATAAACTCATTTTTCTCATTAGGATAAATGACATTCATGCTTTGGTTTCATAATAAAAGCTTTTCTTTCTTCCATTTTTAAAGCTAAAGTTCATTTGTTAACTGGGATAAATGCAGATTCATACAATAATCACCTTTCTTTTCATCATTGGGCACCATAAACTCATTCCCTCCATTGGGATAAATGATGTTGATGCTTTAGTTTCATAAGAAAATCCTCTCTTTTCACCATTTTTTTAGAGTTAAAAATTCCTTTGTCAATTAGGACAAACATGGATTCACATAACGATCTCCTTTTTTTCATGATTGGGCATCATAAACTCATTCTCTTTATTGGGATAAATGATGTTGATGCTTTGGTTTCATAAGAAAAGCTTCTCTTTTCACCATTTTTTTAGAGTTAAAAATTCACTTGTCAATTAGGACAACACAGATTCATATAATAATCTCCTTTCTTTTCATGATTAGGCATCATAAACTGATTCTCCTCATTAGGATAAATGATATTGATGCTTTGATTTCATTTGAAAAGTTTTCCTTTCTACTATTTTTCTTAGGAGTAAAGTTTATCTAACAATAGGACAAACATGCACTCTCATAATATTCTCCTTTCTTTTTAGGGTTGGGAACCAGAAACTTATTCTCTTTATTGGGATAAATAACATCGACTTTAGTTTTATAAGAAAAGCTTTTCTTCCCAACATTTTTTAGAGTTAAAATTCATTTCTTCAATTACAACAAACATGAATTCACGTAATAATCTCCTTTCTTTTTATGATTGGGCAGTATAAACTCATTCTTCTTATTAGGATAAATGTCATTGATGCTTTGGTTTCATTTAAAAAGCTTTTCTTCCCACCATTTTTTAGAGTCAAGTTCATCTATCAATTAGGACAAACATGAAATCACATAATAATCTCTTTTTTTTTTTTCATGATTGGGAACCATAAACTTATTCTCCTCATTAGGATAAATGATGTTAATGCTTTGGTTTCATAAAAAAAGTTTCTCTTTCCATAATTTTTAAGAGTTAAATTTTGTTTGTCAATTGAGACAAACACGGATTCACATAACAATCTCCTTTCTTTTCATGCTTGAGCACCATAAACTCATTTTCCTTATTGGGATAAATAACATTGATGCTTTGGTTTCATTTGAAAAACTTTTTTTTTACCATTTTCCTTGTAAGTAAAGTTCATCCAACAATGGGATGTGGATTCTTAGAATAATCTCTTTTCTTTTCAAGATTGGGAACCAAAAACTCATTTCCCTTATTGGGATAAATGACATCGATGCTTTGGTTTTATAAAAAAATACTTTTCTTCCCATCATTTTTTAGAGTTAAAGTTCATTTACCAATTGGGATAAACATGGATTCACGTAATAATCCCCTTTTTTTTTATGATTGGGCAACATAAACTCATTCTCTTTTTTAGGAAAAATGTCATTGATGCTTTGGTTTCATTTAAAAAGCTTTTCTTCCCACCAATTTTTGGAATCAAAGTTCATTTATCAATTAGAACAAACATGAAATCACATAATAATCTCTTTTCTTTTCATGATGGGGAACCATAAACTCATTCTCCTCGTTAGGATAAATGACGTTGATGCTTTGGTTTCATAAGAAAAGCTTTTCTTTGCACCATTCTTTACAGTTAATGTTCATTTGTCAATTGGGACAAACACGGAATCACATACTAATCTCCTTTCTTTTCATGATTGGGGGCCATAAACTCGTTTTACTTATTAGGATAAATGACATTAATGCTTTTGTTTCATAAGAAAAGTTTCTCTTTCCACCTATTTTTAGATTTAAATTTTGTTTGTTAATTAGGGCAAACACTGATTCACATAGTAATCTCCTTTTTTTGCATGATTAGGCACCATAAACTCATTCTCCTAATTGGGATAAACGACATTGATGCTTTGGTTTCATAATAAAAGCTTTTCTTTCCCTCACTTTTTAAAGTTAAAGTTCGTTTGTCAATTAGGACAGATATGGATTCACATAATAATCACCTTTCTTTTCATCATTGGGCACCATAAACTCATTCCCTCATTGGGATAAATGATGTTGATGCTTTTGTTTCATAATAAAAGCTTCTTTTTCTCCTATTTTTTAAAGTTAAACTTCATTTGTTAATTGGAATAAACATGGATTCACATAATAATCATCTTTTTTTTCATTATTGGGCACTATAAACTCATTCTCTCCTTAGGATAAATGATGTTGATGCTTTGGTTTCATAAGAAAAGCTTCTATTTTCATCAATTTTTTAGAGTTAAAACTAGTTTGTCAAATAGGACAAACACGGATTCACATAATAATCTCTTTTCTTTTCATGATTAGACAGCATAAATGCATTCTCCTCGTTGGGGTAAACGACATTGATGCTTTGGTTTCATCATAAAAGCTTCTCTTTCCCTCATTTTTTAGAGTTAAAGTTCGTTTGTCAATTGAGACAAACATAGACTCATATAATAATCACCTTTCTTTTCATTATTAGGCACCATAAACTCATTCTCCTCATTCAGATAAATGATGTTAGTGCTTTGGTTTCATAAGAAAATCTTCTCTTTTCACTATTTTTTTCTAGTTAAAAATTCATTTGTCTACTGGGACAAACAAGATTCACATAATAATCTCTTTTCTTGTTACCATTCTTTTCATTAGGATAAATGATATTGATGCTTCGATTTTATCTGAAAAGGTTTTTTTCTACCATTTTCCTTAGAAGTAAAGTTCATCCGACAATGGGATAAACGTGGATTCTTATAATAATCTTTTTTCCTTTCAGGATTGGGAACCAAAAACTCATTCTCCTTATTAGGATAAATGAAATCGACGCTTTGGTTTTCTAAGAAATGCTTTTCTTCCCACCAATTTTTAGAGTTAAAGTTTATTTCTCAATTGGGATAAACACAGATTTATATGATAATCTCCCTTCTTTTTATGATTGGGCAGCATAAACTAATTCTTCTTATTAGGATAAATGTCATTGATGCTTTGGTTCCATTTAAAAAGCTTTTCTTCCCACCATTTTTTAGAATCAAAGTTCATCGATCAATTAAGACAAACACAGAATCATATAATAATCTCCTTTCTTTTCATGATTGGGAACCATAAATTCATTGTCCTCGTTACGATAAATAACATCGATACTCCGATTTCATAAGAAAAGCTTCTCTTTCCATCATTTTTTAGAGTTCAAGTCCATTTATCAATTAGGAAAAATACAAATTCACATAATAAACTCCTTTCTTTTCATGATTGGACAGCATAAACTTATTCTCCTCATTGGGATAAATGACATTTATGCTTTGGTTTCATGTGAAAAACTTTTCTTTCTTCATTTTCCTTAGAAATAAAGTTCATCCGACAATGGGACAAACGTTGATTTTCATAATAATCTCTTTCTTTTGCAGGATTGGGAACCAGAAACTCATTCTCCTTATTGGGATAAATTAGATCAGCTTTTGGCTTTATAAGAAAAGCTTTTCTTCCTACCATTTTTTAGAATTAAACTTTTTTTGTCAATTTGGACAAACACGGATTCACATAATCATCATCTTTTTTTTCATGATTAGGCACCATAAAGTTATTTTTTTCATTGGGATAAATGACATTTATGCTATGGATTCATTTAAAAAGCCTTTCTTCCCACCATTTTTTAGAATCCAAGTTCATCTGTCAATTAGGACAAACATAAATTCACATAATAATCTTTTTTTTCATGATTGGGGGCCATAAACTCGTTTTACTCATTGGGATAAATGACATTGATGCTTTTGTTTCATAGGAAAATCTTTTCTTTCCACCATTTTTTAGAATTAAGTTTTGTTTGTCAATTAGGGCAAACAAGGATTCACATATTAATCTCCTTCATTTCCATGATTGGGCACTATAAACTCATTCTCCTTATTGGGATAAATGACATGATGCTTTGGTTTCATTTAAAAAGCTTTTCTTCCAACCATTTTTTGGGATCAAATTTCATCTGTCAATTAGGACAAACATAGATTCAAATAATAATCTCCTTTTTTTTCATGATTGGACACCATAAATGCATTCTCCTCATTGGGATAAACGACATTGATGCTTTGGTTTCATAATAAAAGCTTCTGTTTCCCCTATTTTTTAGAGTTTAAGCTCGTTTGTCATTTGGGACAAACACGGATTCACATAAGAATCACTTTTCTTTTCATGATAGGGCACCATAAACTCATTCTCCTCATTGGGATAAATGATGTTGATGCTTTGGTTTCATAAGAAAAGCATCTCTTTTGACCATTTTTTAGAGTTAAAAATTCATTTGTCAATTAGGACAAACACAGATTCACATAATAATCTTATTTCTTTTCACGATTGGGCATCGTAAACTCATTCTTCTCTTTGGGATAAATATCATTGATGCTTTCATTTCATTTAAAAAGCTTTTCTTCCCACCCTTTTCTAGAATCAAAGTTCATCTATCAATTAAGACAAGCATAAATCACATAATAATATCCTTTCTTTTGATGATTGGGGGCTATAAACTCATTCTCTTCATTGGGATAGATGACATTGATGCTCTGGTTTCAGAAGAAAACCTTCTCTTTCCACCATTTTTTAGAGTTAAAGTTCGTGTGTCAATTGGGACAAACACAAATTTACATTATAATCTCTTTTCTTTTCATGATTGGGCACCATAAACTCATTCTCCTCATTGGGATAAATGACATTGAAGCTTTGGTTTCATATGAAAAGCTTTTCTGTCTACCATTTTCCTTAGAAGTAAAGTTCATCTGACAATAGGACAAACATGGATTCTCGTAATAATCTCTTTTCTTTTCATAATTGGGAACCAAAAACTCATTATCCTCATTAGGATAACGACATCGACTTTTGGCTTTATAAGAAAAGCTTTTCTGCCCATAAGTTTTTAGAATTAACGTTTATTTATCAATTGGGACAAATACAGTTTCACATAATAATCTTTTTTCTTTTTATGATTGGGCAGCATAAACTCATTCTTCTCATTAGGATAAATGTCATTGATGCTTTGGTTTAATTTAAAAAGCTTTTCTACCCACCATTTTTTGGAATTAAAGTTCATCTATCAATTAGGACAAACAAGGAATCATATAACAATCTCCTTTCTTTTCATGTTGGGAACCATAAATTTATTCTCCTCATTGGGATAAATGACGTTGATGCTTTGGTTAAAGTCAGTTTCATAAGAAAAGCTTCTTTATACCATTTTTTAGGGTTAAAGTTCATTTATCAATTAGGACAAACACAGATTCACATAATAATCTCCTTTCTTTTCATGATTGGGGACATAAACGCATTATCGTCATTGGGATAAATGACATTGATGCTTTGGTTTCATAAGAAAAGCTTTTTTTTCCCAGTATTTTTTAGAATTAAAGTTTGTCTGTCAATTAGGGTAAACACAGATTCACATGATAATCTATTTTTTTTTTAGGATTGGGAACCATAAACTCATTCTCCTCATTAGAATATATGACATTGACGCTTTGGTTTTCATAAGAAATGCTTATCATTCCACCATTTTTTAGATTTAAAGTTTGTTTGTCAATTAGGACAAATAGGGATGCATATAATAACTCCTTTCTTTTCATCATTCTCTCTATTGGGTGAATGGCAGTGATACTTCAGTTTTATTTGTAAAGCTTTTCTTTTTACCATTTTCTTTAGAAGAAAAGTTCATCTAACAATGGGACAAATGTGGATTCTTATAATAATTTCCTTTTCTTTCAAGATTGGGAACCAAAAACTCATTCTCCTCATTGGGATAAATGACATCGATGTTTTGGTTTTATAAGAAATACTTTTCTTCCCACCTTTTTTTAGAGTTAAAGTTCATTTTTTAATTGAGACAAACACAGATTCATATAATAATCCCCCTTCTTTTTATGATTGCATGGCATAAACTCATTCTCCTCAACAGGATAAATGCCATTGATGCTTTGGTTTCATTTAAAAAGCTTTTTTTCCCACTATTTTTTAGAATTGAAGTTCGTCTATCAATTAAGACAAACATGGAATCATATAGTAATCTCCTTTTTTTTATGATTGGGAATCGTAAACTCATTCTCCTCATTAGGATAAATGATATTGATGCTCTCCTTCCACCATTTTTTAGAGTTCAAGTCTGTTTGTCAATTAGGACAAACACGAATTCACATACTAATCTCTTTTCTTTTCATGATTAGGCACCATAAACTTATTCTCCTCGTTGGAATAAATGACATTAATGCTTTGGTTTTATGTGAAAAGCTTTTCTTTCTACCATTTTCCTTAGAATCAAAGTTTGCTCGACAATGGGACAAATGTGGATTCTTATAGTAATCTCTTTTCTTTCTAGGATTGTGAACAAGAAACTCATTCTCTTCATTAGGATAAATGACATCGACTTTTGGCTTTATAAGAAAAGCTTTTCTTTCTACCATTTTTTAGAGTTAAACTTCATTTGTCAATATGGACAAACATGAATTCACATAATAATCTCCTTTCTTTTCATGATTAGCCACCAAAAAGTCATTATCTTTTTTGCGATAAATGACATTGATGCTTTGGATTCATTTAAAAAGCTTTTCTTCCCACCATTTTTTAGAATCAAAGTTAGAAAAAATGACATTGATGCTTTTCTTTCATAGGAAAAGCTTTTATTTCTACCATTTTTTAGAATTAGGGTTTGTTGTCAATTAAGGCAATGGATCATATAGTAATCTCCTTTCTTTTCACGATCGGCACCATAAACTTATTGTTGGATAAATGATGTTGATGCTTTCATTTCATAAGAAAAGCTTTTCTTCCTACCTTTTTTAGAATCAAAGTTCATCTATCAAAGATTCACATAATAATCTCCTTTCTTTTCATGATTAAGCACCATAAACTTATTCTCCTCATTAGGATAAATGGCGTTGAGGCTTTGGTTTCATAGGAAAAGCTTCTCTTTCCACAGTCTCTCAGAGTTAAATTTCGTTTGTCAATTAAGATAAACACGGATTCACACAATAATCTCCTTTCTTTTCATGATTAAGCACCATAAACTCGTTCCCCTTATTCGAATAAATGACATTAATGCTATGGTTTCATTTGAAAAGCTTTTCTTTCTACCGTTTTCCTTAGAATTAAAGTTTGCCCGACAATGGGACAAATGTGGATTCTCATAATAATCTCTTTTTTTTTTCAGGATTAGGAACCAGAAACTTATTCTCCTTATCGGGATAAATGACATCGATGCTTTGCTTTTATAAGAAATGCTTTTCTTTGTACCATTTTGTAGAGTTAAAGTCGCACAATAATCTATTTTCTTTTTATGATTGAGCAGCATAAACTCATTCTCCTCAATAGGATAAATGTCATCGACGCTTTAGTTTCATTTAAAAAGCTTTTCTTCCCACCATTTTCTAAACCTCATCTATCAATTGGGATAAACATGGATTCACATAATAATCTTCTTTCTTTTCATGATTGGGAACCATAAACTCATTCTCCTCATTAGGATAAATGATGTTGATGCTTTCATTTCATAAGAAAAGCTTTTCTTCCCCCCATTTTTTGGAATCAAAGTTCATCTACCAATTAGGACAAACACATAATCACACAATAATCTTTTTTTTAATGATTGGGAACCATAAACTCATTTCCCTCATTGTGATAAATGACGTTGATGCTTTGGTTTAATAAGAAACGCTTCTGTTTCTAACATTTTTTATAGTTAAAGCTCATTTGTCAATTAGGACAAATACAGATTCACATAATAATCTCTTTTCTTTTCATGATGGGGCACCATAAAGTAATTCTCTTCATTGGGGAAAATGCATTGATGCTTTGGATTCATTTTAAAAGCTTTTTTTCCCACCATTGTTTTAGAATCAAAGTTTGTCTATCAATTATAGCAAACATGATTCACATAACAATCTCTTTTCTTTTCATGATTAGGGGCCACAAATTTTTTACTTATTGGAATAAATGGCATTGATGCATTGGTTTCATAAGAAAAGCTTCCCTTTCCACCATTTTTTAGAATTAAAGTTTGTTTGTCAATTAGGGTAAACATGGATTCACATAATAATCTCTTTTCTTTTCATTATTGAGCACCATAAACTTATTTTCCTTATTGGGATAAATGACATTGATGCTTTGGTTTCATGTGAAAAGCTTTTCTTTCTGCCATTTTCCTTAGAAGTAAAGCTCATCTGACAATGGGATAAATGTGGATTCTCATAATAATCTCCTTTCTTTTCAGGATAAGGAATCGAAAACTCATTCTCCTCATTAGAATAAATGACATTGATGCTCTTGTTTTATAAGAAACATTTATCTTTCCACCATTTTTTAGATTTAAAGTTCGTTTCTCAATTGGGACAAATAGGGATTCACATAATAATCTCTTTTTTTTCATCATTCTGCTCATTAGGATAAATGACATTGATGCTTTGGATCTTTTGAAAAGCTTTTCTTTCTACCATTTTCCTTTGAAGTAAAGTTTATCCAACAATGGGACAAACATGGATTATCTACTAATCTCCTTTCCTTTCGGGATTAGAAACTAGAAACTCATTCTCCTCATTGGGATAAATGACATCAATGCTTTGGTTTTATAAGAAATGTTTTTCTTCCCACCATTTTTAGAGTTAATGTTCTTTTGTCAATTGGGACAAGCGTGGATTCACATAATAATCTTTTTTTTTTATAATTAGGTAGCATAAACTCATTCTCCTCAATAGGATAAATGTCATTGATGCTTTGGTTTCATTTAAAAAGCTTTTCTTCCCACTATTTTTAGAATCAAAGTTCATCTACCAATTAGGACAAACACTGAAACACATAATAATCTTTTTTCTTTTCATGATTAGGAACCATAAACTCATTCTCTTTATTGGGATAAATGATGTTGATGCTTTGGTTTCACAAGAAAAGCTTTTCTTCTCACTAAATTTTAGAATCAAAGTTCTTCTATCAATTAGGACAAACATAGAATCAGAAAAGAATCTTCTTTTTTTAATGATTGGGAACCACATACTCATTCCCCTCATTGTGATAAATGACGTTGATCTTTGGTTTCATATGCTAAGCTTTTTTCCCACCATTTTTTAGAATTAACATTTGTCTGTCAATTAGGACAAACCCAGATTTACATAATAATCTCCTTCTTTTTCATAATTGGGCACCATAAACCCATTCTCTTCATTAGGATAAATGACATTGATGCTTTGGTTTCATTTAAAAGGCTTTTCTTCCCACTATTTTTTAGGATCAAAGTTCATCTATCAATTAGGAAAAACACAGATTCACATAATAATCTCCTCTCTTTTCATGATTCGGCACTATAAATGCATTATCCTCATTGGGATAAACAACATTGATGCTTTGGTTTCATAAGAAAAGCTTTTCTTTTTACAATTTTTTAGAATTAAAGTTTGTCTCTCAATTAGAACAAACATGGATTCACATTATAATCCCCTTTCTTTCAATACTTGGGCTCCATAAACTCATTCTCCTTATTGGGATAGATGACATGGATGCTTTGATTTCATTTAAAAATCTTTTTTTCCCACCAATTTTTAGGATCAAAATTCATCTGTCAATTAGGATAAACATAGATTCACATAATAATCTCCTTTCTTTTCAAGATTGGGCACCATAAATGCATTCACCTCATTGGGATAAACAATATTGATGCTTTGGTTTCATAAGAAGAGCTTATCTTTCTACCATTTTTTAGAATTAAAGTTTATCTGTCATTTAGGACAAACATATATTCACATAATAATCTCTTTTTTTTCATGATTAGGCACTATAAACACATTATCCTCATTGGGTTAAATGACTTTGACGCTTTGGTTTCATAAGAAAATCTTTTATTCCCACCATTTTTAGAATTAAAGTTCATTTGTCAATTAAGACAAACACAGAATCACATAATAATCTCCTTTCTTTTCCTGATTGGGCTCCATAAACGTATTTTCCTTATTGGGATAAATGACATTGATGCTTTGGTTTCATAAGAAAAACTTTTCTTCCCACTATTTTTCAGAGTCAAATTTCATTTGTCAATTGGGACAAACATGGATTCATATAATAATCTCCTTTCTTTTTATGATTGAGCACTATAAACTCATTCTCTTCATTGGGATAAATAACATTGATGCTTTGGTTTCATGTGAAAAGCTTTTCTTTCTTCCATTTTCCTTAGAAGTAAAGTTCATCCAAGTATGGGATAAACGTTGATTCTCATAATAATCTCCTTTCTTTTCAGGATTGGGAATTGAAAACTCATTCTCCTCATTGGGATAAATGACATTGATGCTCTTGTTTTATAAGAAAAGTTTATCTTTCCACCATTTTTTAGATTTAAAGTTCGTTTGTCAATTAGGACAAATAGGGATTCACATAATAATCTTCTTTCTTTTCATCATTCTGCTCATTAGGATAAATGGCATTGATGCTTTGGTTCTTTTGTAAAGCTTTTCTTTTCACCATTTTTTTTTTAAGTAAAGTTCGTCCAACAATGCGACAAACATGGATTATCATACTAATCTCCTTTCCTTTAGGGATTAGAAACCAGAAACTCATTCTCCTTATTAGGATAAACGACATTGATGCTTTGGTTTTATAAGAAATGTTTCTCTTCCCACCATTTTTAGAGTTAAAGTTCTTTTGTCAATTGGGACAAACGTGGATTCACATAATAATCTCCTTTTTTTTATAATTAGGCAGCATAAACTCATTCTCCTCAATAGGATAAATGTCATTGATGTTTTGGTTTCATTTAAAAAGCTTTTCTTCCCACCATTTTTAGAATCAAAGTTCATCTACCAATTAGGAAAAACACTGAATCACAGAATAATCTTTCTTCTTTTCATGATTAGGAACCATAAGCTCATTCTCTTTATTGGGATAAATGATATTGATGCTTTGGTATCATAAGAAAAGCTTTTCTTCTCAGTATTTTTAGAATCAAAGTTCATCTATCAATTAGGACAAACATAGAATCATAAAATAATCTCATTTTTTTAATGATTGGGAACCGCAAACTCATTCCCCTCATTGTGATAAATGACATTGATCTTTGGTTTCATATGCTAAGATTTTTTCCCACCATTTTTTAGAATTAACGTTTGTCTGTCAATTAGGACAAACCCGAATTCACATAATAATATCTTTCTTTTTCATAATTGGGTACCCTAAACTCATTCTCTTCATTAGGATAAATTACATTGATACTTTGGTTTTATTTAAAAGGCTTTTCTTCCTATCATTTTTTAGGATCAAAGTTTGTCTGTCAATTAGGAAAAACATAGATTCACATAATAATCTCCTCTCTTTTCATGATTGGGCACCATAAACGCATTATCCTTATTGGGATAAATAACATTGGTGCTTTGCTTTCATAAGAAAAGCTTTTCTTTCTACAATTTTTAGAATTAAAGTTCGTCTGTCAATTAGGACAAACACGGATTTACATAATAATCTCCTTTCTTTTAATGATTAGGCTTCATAAACTCATTCTCCTTATCAGGATAGATGACATTGATGCTTTGATTTCATTTAAAAAGCTTTTTCTCCCACTATTTTTTAGGATCAAAGTTTATCTGTCAATTAGATTCACATAATAATCTCTTTTCTTTTCAAGATTGGGCACCATAAATGCATTCTCCTCATTGGGATAAACAATATTGATGCTTTGGTTCATAAGAAGAGCTTATCTTTCTACAATTTTTTAGAATTAAAGTTCATTTGTCATTTAGGACAAACACATATTCACATAATAATCTCTTTTCTTTTCATGATTAGGAACCATAAACTCATTCTTCTCATTGGGATAAATGACGTTAATGCTTTGGTTTTATAAGAAAAGCTTATCTTTCCACCATTTTTCAGAGTTTAATTTTGTTTGCCAATTGGGACAAATACCGATTCACATAATAAACTTCTTTCTTTTCATGATTGAGCACCATATACTCATTCTTCTGATTGGGATAAATGACATTGATGCTTTAGTTTCATTTGAAAAGCTTTTCTTTGTACCATTTTCCTTAGAAATAAAGTTCATCCGACAATGGGATAAATATGGATTCTCATAATGATCTCTTTTTTTTTAGGATTAGGATCCAAAAACTCATTCTCCTCATTGGGATAAATGGCATCGATGCTTTGGTTTTATAAGAAATGCTTTTCTTCCCACCATTTTTTAGAGTTAAAGTTCATTTGTCAATTGGGACAAACACGGATTCAAATAATAATCTCCTTTCTTTTTATGATTGGACAGCATAAACTCATTCTCCTCACTAGGATAAATGTCATTGATGCTTTGGTTTCATTTAAAAAGCTTTTCTTCCCAATATTTTTAGAATCAAAGTTCATCTATCAATTAGGACAAACACAGAATCATATAATAAGCTCTTTTCTTTTCATGATTGGGAACCATAAACTCATTCTTCTCAATGGGATTAATGACGTTGTTACTTTGGTTTCATAAAAAAAGCTTCTCTTTCCACCATTTTTTAGAGTTAAAGTTCATTTATCAATTGGGATAAAAATGGATTCACATAATAATCTCTTTTCTTTTCATGATTGGGCACAGAAAACTCATTCTCCTTATTGGGATAAAAGACATTGATGCTTTGTTTTCATTTAAAAAGCTTTTCTTCCCACCTTTTTTTAGAATCAAAGTTTATCTATCATTTAGGATAAACACGGATTAATATAATAATCTCCTTTCTTTCATGATTGGGAACCATAAACTCATTCTCCTTATTGGAATATATGACATTAATACTTTGGTTTTATAAGTAAAGCTTCTCTTTTCATCATTTTTTAGAGTTAAAGTTCATTTGTCAATTAGGACACGCTCGGATTCATAAAATAATCTCTTATCTTTTCATGATTGGGCAGATAATCCCATTCTCCTCATTGGGATAAATAACATTGATGTTTTGGTTTCATTTGAAAAGTTTCTCTTTCTACCATTTTCCTTGGAAGTAAAGTTTATCCAACAATGGGAGAAACATGGATTGTTATAATAATCTCCTTTCTTTTCAAGATTAGGAACCAAAAACTCATTCTCCTCATTGGGATAAATGACATCAAAGCTTTGGTTTTATAAGAAAAGCTTTTCTTCCCACCATTTTTTAGAGCTAAAGTTCATTTATCAATTAGGACAAACATGGATTCATGTAATAGTCTCCTTTCTTTTATGACTGGGCAGAATAAACTCATTCTCTTTATTAGGATAAATGTCATTGATGCTTTAGTTTCATTTAAAAAGGTTTTCTTCCCACCATTTTTTAGAGTTAAAGTTCATTTGTCAATTGGGACAAATATGGATTCATGTAATAGTCTCCTTTCTTTTATGACTGGGTAGAATAAACTCATTCTCTTTATTAGGATAATTGTCATTGATGCTTTAGTTTCATTTAAAAAGGTTTTCTTCCCATAATTTTTTAGAATTAAAGCTCATCTACCAATTAGGACAAGGATGGAATCACATAATAGCCTTCTTTCTTTTCATGATTGGGCACCATAAACTCTTTCTCCTTATTGGGATAAATGACATTGATATTTTGGTTTCTTTTAAAAAGCTTTTATTTTCACCATTTTCTAGAATCAAAGTTTGTTTATCAATTAGGACAAACATGGATTCATAGAATAATCTTTTTTTTTCATGATTGGGAACCATAAACTTATTCTCCTCATTGGGATAAATGACATTGATGCTTTGGGTTCATAGGAAAAGCTTTTTTTCTCACCATTTTTTAGAATTAAAGTTCACTTGTCAATTAGGACAAACACTGATTCACATAATAATATGCTTTTTTTTCACGAATGGAAACCGTAAGCTTATTCTCTCCATTGGGATAAATGACATTGATGCTTTTGTTTCACAAAAAAAGATTCATTTTCCACCATTTTTTGGAGTTAAATTTTGTTTGTCAATGAGGACGAATATGGATTTGCATGATAATCTCCTTTCTTTTCATGATTGGGCACCATGAACTCATTCTCCTCATAAGGATAAATGTCATTAATGTGTTGGTTTCATTTAAAAAGCTTTTCTTCCCACCACTTTCTAGAATCAAAGTTTGTCTATTAATTAGGACAAACATGAATTCACAAAACATCTACTTTCTTTTCATGATTGGGACCATAAACTCATTCTCCTCATTGGGATAAATGATGTTGATGCTTTGGTCTCATAAGAAATGCTTCACTTTTGACCATTTTTTAGAGTTAAAGTTTATTTGTCAATTGGGACAAATACAGATTCATATAATAATCTTTTTTCTTTTTATGATTGGTCACCATGAACGCATTCTTCTTTTTAGGATAAATGACATTGATGCTTTAGTTTTATAAGAAAACCTTTTCTTCCACCATTTTTTAGAATTAAAGTTCATCTGTCAATTAGGACAAACATTGATTCACATAACAAGCTGCAATCTTTTCAAGATTAGGAACTGTATACTCATTCTCTTTATTAGAAAAAAGCTGCCATCTTTTCAAGATTAGGAACTGTAAACCATTCTCCTTATTGGAAAAAATGACATTGATGTTCTGGTTTCATAGGAAAAGCTTCTCTTTCCACCATTTTTTTAAGTTAAAGTTCATTTGTCAATTAGGATAAGCCTAGATTCACATAATAATCTCCTTTCTTTTCATGATTGGGCACCATAAACTCATTCTCCTCATTAGGATAAACAACATTGATACTTTGGATTCATCTAAAAAGCTTTTCTTTCTACCGTTTCCCTTAGAAGTAAAGGTCGTCCGATAATGGGACAAAGGTGGATTCTCATAACAATCTCTTTCTTTTTCAAGACTAGAATTGGAAACTTATCCTCCTCATTGGGATAACTGACATCGACTCTTTGGTTTTATAAGAAAAGCTTTTCTTCCCACTATTTATTAGAGTTAAAGTTTATTTGTCAATTAGGACAAACATGGATTCATATAATAATCTCTTTTCTTTTTATGTTTGGGCTGAATAAACTCATTCTCCTCATTAGGATAAATGACATTGATGCTTTGGTTTCATTTGAAAAGTTTTTCTTTCTACCATTTTCCTTAGAAGCAAAGTTCGTCTAAGAATGGGACAAACAAGGATTCTCATAATAATCTCCTTTATTTTCAAGATTAGGAACCAGAAACTCATTCTCCTCATTAGGATAAATGACATTGACGATTTGCTTTTACAAGAAAAGCTTTTCTTCCCATCATTTTTTAGAGTTAAAATTCATTTGTCAATTGGGGTAAGCATGAATTCACATAATAATCTCTTTTCCTTTTATGATTAGGCACCATAAACTTATTCTCCTCATTAGGATAAATGAAATTAATGCTTTGGTTTCATTTAAAAAGCTTTTTTTCCCATAATTTTTTAGAATTAGATTTCATTTGTTAATTAGGACAAACACAATAATCAAATTTCTTCTCATGATTAGGCGTGATAAACTCGTCCTACTCAGTGGGATAAATGACATTGATGCTTTGTTTTCTAAAAAAAAAAGGCTTCTTTTTCCACCATTATTTGAAATGAAAGTTCGTTTGCCAATTGGGACAAGCATGGATTCACATAATAATCTCATTTTTTTCATGATTGGGCACCATAAAGTCATTCTCTTCATTGGGATAAATGACATTGATGCCTTGGATTCATTTAAAATGCTTTTCTTCCCACTATTTTTAAAATCAAAGTTCATCCATCAATTAGGAAAAGAATGGATTCACATAATAATCTATTTTCTTTTTATGATTGGGGGCCATAAAGTTGTTTTACTCATTGGGATAAATGACATTGATGCTTTGGTTTCATAAAAAAAGCTTATGGTTCCACCCTTTTTTACAATTGAAGTTCGTTTGCCAATTGGGACAGATAAGGATTCACATAATAATCTCCTTTCTTTTCATAATTGGGCACCATTAAGTCATTCTCTTCATAAGGATAAATGACATTGACGCTTTGGATTCATCTAAAAAGCTTCTCTTCCTACCATTTTTTAGAATTAGATTTTGTTTGTCAATTAGGACAAACATGAATTCACACAATAATCTAATTTCTTTTCCTGATTGGGCATGATAAACTCGTTCTACTTAGTGGGATAAATGACATTGATGCTTTGTTTTCTCAAAAAAAAGCCTATTTTTCCACCATTATTTACAATGAAAGTTTGTTTGCCAATTGGGACAAACATGGATTCACATAATAATCTCATTTTTTTTCATGGTTAGGCACCATAAAGTCATTCTCTTCATTGGGATAAACGACATTGATGCTTTGGTTACATAAAAAAAGCTTTTCTTTTCACCATTTTTTACAATTAAAGTTCGTTTGCCAATTGGGACAGACACGGATTCACATAATAATCTCCTTTCTTTTCATGATTTAGCACCATTAAGTCATTCTCTTTATAAAGATAAATGACATTGACGCTTTGGATTCATTTAAAAGGCTTTTGCTCCCACCATTTATTAGAATCAAAGTTTGTTTGTTAATGAGGATAAACACGTATTCACATATGATCTTCTTTCTTTTCATGATTGGGGGCCATAAACTCAATTTATGCATTAGGATAATGACATTGGTGCTTTGGTTTGATAAGAAAAGCTTCTCTTTCCACCATTTTTTAGAATTAAAGTTTGTTTGTTTGTGTTTTGGTGCATGCATCATTTCATCATAACCATCATGACTATCATCATTTTGGGACAATTGTTCTGGTTTGGTGTTCAACAAGGGGCATCATTTATGGAGCAATAGCTTATCTCAACTATCGAGTCCTTTGAAAACGTTAGAACATGGTCAAAAAGTTGCCAACGTTAAGACGAGGACATCCTAAAGCCTAAATATGTCTCAGAAATGCATGAAAAGGTCAAGATCGATTTTCGTCAGAATGATTGTTGGGAACTGAAGCATATTTGGGACAGTAACACGAAAGAAGCCTTTACTAAAGTATAGGGATATAGCTCTCTTACTTTGAGTTCAGTTGGATGATGGCTAGTTACAAGTAGTGGCACAGTTCTGGAATTTGGCCTACCGATGTTTCACTTTCAACCAATAAGATTTAGTCTCTACCATTGATGAGTACACAGCCTTACTCAACATAGAAAGGGCCAAATCAGACCAGATTTACTACAAGACGTTAATGCCTCCTCCATTCAAGAAAAGTTTGAGGCAAATTCTTGGAGTCATAGAAGCATAGGTTGACAGTCACGTGAAAATAAAAAGGAGTAGCGAATGCATCTCTTGGGTCAGCTTAAAAGAGGCACTGGTAAATCTTTATGATCAAAAGAAAGCTCAAGATATCTATGCTTTGGCAATCTATGGGCTTATTATATTCCTGAAGACTTTAGGTTATGTAGAGGCAGCAGTTATAGATTTTTTTTCTTGTCTATGTTGCAACATCAACCTTGCTTCCACCATCATCACCAAAACCATCCGTGCCCTCAGCTTTTGTAAAAGAATGGGAACAGGAAGGTTTATCAAGTGCACCCCATTACTCCAGATATGGCTCCTAGGTCATCTTTATGTTAGGAAAGGGAGAGTCAGGCAAAATTTATTCTTCAAGATCAGTCCTCTGTCGATGGTATTAGAGGAAGAATATCATCAAGATAAGACAAAAAAGTATTGGGTCAAGGAATTACGAAATGTCAAAGAGGAAAAAATCACTTGGAAAGCTCCAAGGGTGTTTCCTCAATTGATTGTGTACAAATGTGGAGACTACAGTTACATACCGCTCCTAGGATTATAGGGAAATACTGGTTATGCTCCTTTATTGGTATTGCATTAGTTCCAGTGCCAACAATTCATCCTGTTCTTTAAAGACTTGGGACATTGGGTTTTTTAATACGAAGAGCCCAATTATAAAGCAAAAGTCCAGTTAGCTTTTCAAGCCTGAAAGAAGGTCCATTGTATGGAAAGATACTAGAGAGGAAGCCTCAGCATACCTAGATACAAAAAATGGAGACTCTATCATATTAATGATCTATTACCACCACCTAACTTTGGGATACTACAAATCTTAATAGAGGAACCATCTTCTGAGATCGAGCTACTTAGGAAGGAGTTCGAGCGAGAAAAGGCATCTTTTGTCATAGAAATCTCTCGACTTAAGAAGGAAAAGGGCCAGTTAGAGATGGATATCTATCTTAGGATCGGTGAAATGGATCGAGTCATTAAAGAAAGAGATTGCTTCAAAGATGACCTCGAAAGCCTAACCAAGGATTATGTGACACTCCAAACAGTTAACAAGTCTCGACATATAGACAAGACATTAGTTGAATGGAAAGCAAAAGTTACCACTCTCAATAACGAGCTGAATCAGTAAAAGAAAGAAGTCAGAACCAATAAAGAAAAATTCATGAGGCACGAGCTCTTGCTTCCACCTACCAATGAAGGAATTAAAGACTCGAGGCCCAAATGCAAGATACAAGAGCCTCCAAGGTTGAAAATGAAGCCCTCACTCATAGAATCCAAGAGTTAGTACAGTCTCTTTAAGATCATTAAGGTCATATCAATCAACTAATAATGGCTTCCAAGCAACGTGAACTGGATTGGCAAGAGACAATCGACCCGACATGTCTAAACTACCAAAAACAACATCAGCATCTCACTGAACAAGTTCAGATGGCTCAACAAAAGGCGGATGACATGATTGAAGCAGCTCAGTCCATAAGGTGAGACATCGTCCTTATTGGATATCGTGAGCAATGACTTATGGGTTTTCTTGATCGTGTGATTACACAATGTAATCATGTTAGATACTTTCAAATGTAATCATGTCATAAAAGAAAAAAAAAAAACCTTTTGTGACTCTATGAATGATGTTATTGATGAAGCTGTTCCCAGAATCAATTATCTCTAATGCATATGCACATTTAATTTCACCATTTTTCATTGCACTTGCATCAATCATTCATTATCTTAACTCATCATTGCATCATAAATGCACATCAATAAATAGATTTTTTTAAAAAAAGTCTAATACGAGAATTGGGCCATAAAAGTGCAAGGGATTTCGAGATCAATCAGGAACACAGAACCTTACATCATGCACCACTACACACACAATGCCGTAAGCAAATCATGAAGAGTGATCATGAAGCTCATAGTGAGCGACTTGAGCTAATGGTTAAGGAATCACAAGACCAGATGCTTCATTAGCAATACGAAATGCAAAATCAAATCGCAAAACTTATGGAACTAATGACCGCATCTATGAAAGAAAAAGGGCAAGCCAGCACTGCTAAAATAAAGAATGACCCTCCCAATATTGAAAGTCCCTCTGCCAATAATCCAGAACTTGCCTAAGGGGAAACTAGATAAGAACAATGGCCCGCTCTTACACTTGCCGCTCAAGCTCTGCCAGTTATCTACCTAAATCCCATTGCGATAGGCCAATTCATTCTCGGTACTCGAGGGGTGAATGTAGGAGTCTCATCGATAGATCCCATAACCCTTGACCATGAGGAACCAGAGAAAATAAAAGGTTAAAAGTCCACCATAACTATGGAAGAAGGAACAAATTCTAGCTACTAGAAAAACGCATCCAAGCTATTAAGGGGAGTGATAAGTTTAGAGCTCTTAACACGCAATTGTTGTTTTTAGTCTCCAACCTTGTCATTCCCCTGAAGTTCAAAGTCCTAGAGTTTGAAAAGTTTAATGGAACCACTGACCCTTCTGTCCATGTTTGAATATACCTACGAAAGATGGTCAGGTATGAGAAAGATGAAAAACTCCTCATCTGTTGCTTCCAGCATAGCCTTACTAGGGCAGCAACTTAGTGGTATATCGAGCTAGACAATGTCAAAATCCAATCATGGGCGGACTTGGCTAAGGCCTTCCTAAATCAATACCAGCACGTGTCAGATTAGGTGCCAAATCGACTTTCCCTGATAAATTTTGAGAAGAGATCCACTGAAAGTTTTAGACAATATGCCCAAAGGTGGAGGGAAGAAGCAACGCTAGTCTAGCCTCCCCTTACAGAAAAAAAGATGATGGTCACTTTCATTCACACCTTACATGCTCCTTATTATGATAAGCTCGTAGGGAATGCCAACAAGAAATTTCTAGACCTAGTCCTCTCCAAAGAAATGATTGATGCGGCCATTAAAAGTGGTAGAATGTCAGCCAGGGAAACATCTAGAGCAAGAAGCCTATTGCTAATAAAAAAAAAGAAGAAGAGGCTAGCATCCATTCATGGGGATACTCTAACCCCATCTTTCAACTATAAATTAATCATTCTTTTTTTCTTCTCAGATTTCCATGAATATGTTAAACAAACCTTGTTTAATGAAGAAACCTAAATGCATCTAAAAAATTATTGATTCAGTTATTCTTAGATAACTGATGTCAATAGCAAGATAATTTCCAATAGTCTACCCATTTTCTTTATCATTGCATTGAATTATCTATGTTATGTTATGTTATTTCATTTATTATCTTACTAACATGATTTCTTTGTGATGATTATGTGCATTCATGTTTTCAAAACATTTCAAATAAAATTAAAGGTAACATTCTGCATGGGTATCTCTCCAGTGCCTAAAGTGGGACATTCCATTTTCAAAGTAAAATCCAGAGATCACTTTTATCAAAAATCTTTATATTTCCCATCTCTCCGGGGCGTATATGAGATTAAATCTTTTTCATTAAAACCTGGATTGGTATCTCTATAAGATTCATGCATTAAAAGAGGGTTATATCGAAATAATGATAAGTTAAGATCAAAAGAATCAAAACCAAGAAAGATATAGCTAGTAAGGTATCGATTTCGGGCGTCGTGAAGAGGTTCGTACCTCATCGTGCGTAACCAACTCCCAAACCCAAACGGTGAATCTTTGTATTACGTAGACCACGGGATCGATGTTTTGAATTTCATAACTAAAAACATAAGTTTTAATAGGCATCCGATCATGCTTAACCCAAAATGATCGGTGGCGACTCCAAGCGTTGGCCATTTTATGATGGCCATACAAGACTAATAAGATGAGTGATTCATCTTATGGTCCCCTTCACTATATAATAAGTCGAGAATTCGTATATTCTCAGTCGCATCACATCGCCAAAGAATAGTCTCAGTCAAGAAGACATTTTCAAGTTAGGAAAGTATATTAAGTCATACGCACTCTTAGATCCATAAGGATCCACTCCGGGGTATGTTGCGATAGCTTGGCGACTTCGCTAAGGATAATATAGAGAGTTAGGCCACTAACTAGCCATGTCTTGTTAGGTTCTTGGTTCTTTCGATCTTTGGTCATTATTTAACCATGACCCTTTTGTCATTTTGTCATCTAATCTTTTGTTTGATATGATTTTCAAGATTGTCTTATTATTATTTGAATAATCAGCTTAATAAAAGTGGTAATATGGAGGTAAAAAAAAAGGTTTGCTCATTTCCCCGTCACACACTGCACACTTGCATGTGCATTAGTGTCCCGCCAAACTCCATGGCATGGTTATAACCCAATCATTAGGAGGAAGTGAGCTATTCGCCTTCATGAGTAACCCTCTGCGTAGGCATGGCAATAACTTCCTGGATGTAAATTATCTATGTCTCTCGTGAATAACCCTTCGCATTTGCATAAGAAAATACATCCAACAGATCAAACCTATTCCGCCAAACCCACAATGGGCTTAGGATCAGGGTCCCTCAGCTGTCCTTACCGGACGGAGGAGCAATTCGAATACCTATTTAGGCATCAACTTAAACCTCATATATTGAGCCCTATGAGCTAAACCGTGTCAAACTATACCGAAACACTGCTAGAATACTCAAAGAATAGGGTTACTCAGGGAAACATTCCTAACCTTTACTCCTAATTATCATAATTATGTAGGTGACAATGAGTATATAATTGTCACCTGCATCTGCATTTTTATCATTTATCAAGGCATGCCATCGTGTCGCCCGAACGATGACTAACCTTTGTATAAATAAGTGACGGTGAATAAAATCCATCGTTCATAATGTCTTATACTACAAGCTGTTATGCTATTCAAGTCCTGGCTTAACGCGCATCCGCACTAATGGTGATAAACGAATATTACCACTAGTCGATTATTTTTCCATCAAAATGAGATATTACATCACCTCATAAAAGGGGCAGGTCGCATCTTGGCATGTTGATACGCTACCTGTTTCTTGTCTCATCACCTTGGTTGACACACGTTATGAATTTTGTTTTTTCTTGATGTTCTCAAATTCCTTAATTTCTTACATTTGTCTCTTATACATTTCACTAACTTATTTCCTTTTGTTTGTGTTATGGCGAATGCATCATCTCATCATATCTATCATGATTGTCATCATTTTGAGACAATTATTCTAGTTTAGTGTTCAGCAAGAGACCTTTTTGGGTCTCTATAAGAAATGTTATCAACAAAGCTATTTCAGGATTCAATTGTCTCCAATGCATATGCATATTTACTTTCACCTGTTTACACTTGCATCAATCATTCATCATTGCATCATAATCAATACATTTTCAAGTAGAAGTCTAATACGAGAATTGGGCCATAAAACTGTAAGGGACTCTGGGGTCAATCAGGAAAATGGAACCTAACATCCTGCATCGCTATAACATGCGATGTCGTAAACAAATCATGGAGAGTGATCATGAAGCTTGTATTGAGCGACTTGAGCTACTGGTTAAGGAATCACAAGACCAGATGCTCCTTCAGCAAAATGAAATGCAAACTCAAATGGCGAGACTTATGCAACTAATGACAGCCTCTATGAGAGAAAAAAGGTAAGCCAGCACTGCTGAAACAAGGAACGATTCTCCCAATGTTGAAGGTCACCCTGCTAATGATCCAAAACCCGCCCAAGGGGAACCTAGAAAAGAACAACGGCCCACTCCTACACCTGCCCCTCAGGCTCCACTAGTCATCTACCTAAATCCCATTACGGTAGGTCAATTTATTCCCGGTACTCAAGGGGTGAACGCGAGAGTCTCATCAGCAGATCCGATAGCCCTTGACCATGAGGAACCAGAAAAAATAGAAGGTCAAAAGTCCACTATGACTATAGAAAAAGTGAGCAAATTCCAGCTACTGGAAAAATGCCTCCAAGCTATTGGAGGGACTGATAAGTTCAGAGCTCTTGATGCTCAATCACTGTCTTTGGTGTCCAACCTTGTCATTCCCCTAAAGTTTAAAGTCCCAGAGTTTGAAAAGTTCAATAGAACCACCGATCCTTCTATCCATATCCAAATGTACTTGCGAAAGATGGCCGAGTATGAGAAAAATGAAAAGCTCCTCATCCATTGCTTCTAGCATAGCCTTATTGGGGCAGCAGCTTGATGGTATATTAAGCTAGATAATGTAAAAATCCAGTCATAGGCTGACCTGGCTAAGGCCTTTCTAAATCAATACCAATACGTGTCAAATTAGGTGTCGGATTGACTTTCCCTAATGAATTTTGAGAAGAGATCCACTGAAAGTTTCAAACAATATGCCTAAAGGTGGAAAAAAGAAGCAGCCTTAGTCCGGCCTCCCCTTACAGAAAAAAGATGACAGTCACTTTCATTCACACCTTATGTGCTCCTTATTACGAGAAGTTTATGGGGAATGCCACCAAGAAATTTGTAGACTTGGTTTTCTCTAGAGAAATGATCTATGCTGCCATTAAAAGTGGTAGAATGTCTACCGGGGAAACAACTGGATTAAGTAAAAAGCCTATTACTGGTAAGAAGAAGGAAGAAGAGGCCAATACTATAAATTATGCTGACTCATCTCAGTAGAGACAGCATCAAGCACCCAACCCTCGCACTCAAGAACGCCACATTCTTACCCCATCATAATATCCCTACAGCCAATCTATGCCACCACTTATAACCCATCCCTTACAATCCCATCAAACCCACCATAAGGCTACCTTCCATAGGTCCACCAAACTACCAATCGAACAACCAATAATGCACCCAGCAATTAAGGTGCAAATCAACCAAGACAACATTTGATCCCATCCCTATGACCTATAAGGAGCTTTACCAAACCTTGCTTCAAAATCATTTAGTGGCTCTGATCTATGTCCTAGAAAAGAAGCCGCCATACCCACCATGGTACAACCCTAATGCCCACTGTGAATAACATGCTGGGGCAGCGGGGCATGACATTAAGAACTAAATGTATTTCAAACGAAATGTGTAAAATCTAATCAATACAAAAGTCTTACAGTTCAAGATGAACCAGAGACCAAATGTTGCTGCCAATCCTTTACCAAACCACATTAAGCTAGCTGCAAACATGACCAACACCGAGTAATAGAATTTGTGTCTTTCCACCAAGACTTGATTTTGATGATGGGGTCATGACAAAAGCCCTTGCACTTTTCTTGTCCCTTTTATATGATGTCAAGAAATGAAAACCTACCTGCCCTTACCTAAAGGCAAGTAGGTGTCCTATGTAAGGGGAATTTTTATCGAGTATTATCAATGAAATGACTTTTGCATATATCATTCCATATTGTGTGTTTAAATCACCTTTCAACCTTTTTGTCTCCATTACTCTTTTACTCCCATTTTTATCCAAATTTTTTTGGTTATGTGTGTGCCTTTTGCAATATCTATTTCCTTACCCTTTCAGGTGTCCTAATGATAGTGACATGGATATGTCTGATGGGTCTTTGAAGATTAATTTTGAACGATCAATTTGTGCTAGTGAAGTTGATTCTTAAGAAGGTTTTGAAGAAAGCTCTGCACCACCAGACCTTTCATAGTTCATGGTCTAGTATGATAATTCCATCCTTATCGCCCAAACATGAATGGGGCAGTTAACCGGCCAACAAAAAAAACATCAAAAGAATGGTTGAGAAAATAGCTGAAACTCATAAAGATTTGTATGAGAAGCTATCCTTTGCACCTTATGCCTATTCAACCTCAGCTCAAACTTCTACGGGTGCTACCCCATTTTCTCTTGTCTACGGGATAGAAGCTGTATTACTATCGAAGTCGAGATCCCTTTTCTCAGAGTCTTGATGGAAACTAAGGTTGAAAAGCTGAATGGGTCAAGAATAGATATGACCAGCTTAACCTCATCGAGGAAAAATGCATGAAGTCCATTTGCCATAGTCAAATGTATAGAAAATGTATGATCAGAGCCCATGACAAAAAGATGCAGCCACGACAATTTCACCCAGGCGAATTGGTATTGAAGAAGATCCTCCTAATTCACAAAGATGCACGAGGCAAGTGGACCTCTAATTAGGAAGGACCTCTATTTTGGAGGGGCCCTAATCTTATCAAAAATGGACGGCAATGTCTTGCCCAACCTAGTCAACTCAAATTCTCTTAAAAAATATTACACATAAAGGGTGAAAACCTTGAAAGGCGTCATTCAAAACAAAAACAAAAACAAACAAAAAAAACAAAAAAAAACAACAAAAAAAACACAAAAAAAAAACAAAACAAAAAAAAGAAGGAAAACAAAAAGGGGTCTGGATGAAAATCCGAAAATGATATCTGGGCAACCAACCCACTACAGTTGAAAACTCGCAAAGGCAACTTGAGAAAATCAATTTTGATGGGACATGAACTGAGAATACCTACAGGACAATGCAAAGCGATCTTAGAGATCTTCCAAAGACCAACTCATGCTAGGCACATTCATTATTCGAGAAAGATTCTGACAAGCACCTAAAGAACATCCATGTCATAATTGTCAGGGGCATCTTTCACCCAAAAGATCATCTTTCTTGCTACCCTATCACTTGTTTGTCAAAAGATATATTGAGTTATGTCTCTTTGTTATCGTGAATAAATATTACCTTATTTCTTTTAACCCCTATACAATTCATATTGCACTTATCATCTAACTGATAATGTTTGATAATCAACTGAAATATGCATTAGGACATCTTGAAATTACATCAAAAGGAAAAGAAAAGCATAAGGAACTTTGCTTATGCCCTAATCATCAAGATTATGCACTTGTCACATCCAAACACCTGTTTGGCATGACTATACACCAAACCATTTCTCGCTTTCACAAGCCTCATCTCAAGAAAAACCATTTTAAGCTAACCAAAATCGACCCATGCATTCTATCAGAATCCTATTAAAACCAGAGACATCAACCTGATCAGTCAAATAATCCCCAAATTATTGGCAATGCCCTCTATTTATCAGGAAAATGATTAAGCCTCTCGAATCGAGAAATGCAGTAGTCCAAATTTTTGAGACTAAATTTTTGGTCATATCCCTAATGGAGCAAGGACAACCTATAATCCCTAGCGAGATAAGGAAAATTCTAGTCCATGGTTGGAACAAGGACGAATCACCATCCCTTTGAGAGTCTGAATCATGTACAAGGAGAACCATAGCCACACTTCAAGCCAGGTTTGCTGAACCTCCAAGGAATTCCTGGCAAAAACTTTAAGCTTCATAAACCAAGTGTCATTCAGGTAAGGTCCTTCTCTTCACAACATCTTTTAAAGCCCACAAGTCAGTGGCAACCCTTAAAAGCCCACAAATCGTGGCACCCCTTTAAGCCCACAAGTCGTGGCACCCTTTTTAAAGCCTATAAGTCATGGCACCCCTTTAAGCCTACAAGTCATGGCACCCTTTTTAAAGCCCACAAGTCATGGCATCCTTTAAGCCCACAAGTTAGTGGTACCCCTTTAAGCCCACAAGTCATGGCACCCTTTTTAAAGCCCACAAGTCATGGCATCCTTTAAGCCCATAAGTCAGTGGCACCTTTTCAAAGCCCACAAGTCATGGTACCCTTTTCAAAACCCACAAGTCGTGGCACCCCTTTAAGGCCACAAGTCGTGGCACCCCTTTTTAAGGCCCATAAGTCATGGCACCCCTTAAAGCCCATAAGTCATGGCACCCCTTAAAGCCCATAAGTCATGGCACCCTTTTTAAAGCCTAAAGTCATGGCATCCTTTAAGCCCACAAGTCAGTGGCACCTTTTTCAAAGCCCATAAGTCAGTAGCTCCTCTTCAAAGCCCACAAGTCGTGGCACCCTTTTAAAGCCCACAAGTCAGTGGCACTTTTTAAAGCCCATCAGTCATGGCTCCCTTTTAAGCCCATAAGTCGTGCACCCTTTTTAAAGCCCACATGTCGTGGCACCTTTTAAATCCCATAGGTCAGTGGCACCCTTTTAAAGCCCATAAGTTGTGGCACCCTTTTAAGCCCGCACAAGCTGGCGACACCTGAGCCAAAGCCCATATGAGTTGGTGGCACCCAAGTCTCTTCAAAGCCTACACGAGCTAGTGGCACCCAAGTCTAAGTCAAAGCCTGCATGAGCTAATGGCACCCGAGTCAAAGCTTACACGAGCTGATGGCACCTAAGTCTAAGTCAAAGCCTGCATGAGCTGGTGACACCTGAGTCAAAGCCTATACGAGCTGGTGGTACCTAAGTCTGAGTCAAAGCCCACACGAGCTGGCGGCACCCAAGTCAAAGCCTACACAAGCTGGTGGCACCAAGTTTAAGTTAAAGCTCGCACAAGTTAGCGGCACCTACATAAAAAATCCACATTACTTTATACCTGCCTAAGGGGGTCAAACCTTAAAAAACCTAACACCCTAATGTTTTGGAAGTTTCAGTCCGCTCTGGATAAAATAGTGTCTATTTGTCTTTGCCCTGTTCCTGATTCTCAGCAATGGTAAAAAAGGGGCAGCTATAGACACCTTATTTTATCCGGGCTAATTTTTAATAATCTGAAGCATGGATGTAATAGGCGGTGATGATTGTCAAGCGATGTATTTTAAGGATGTCAAGAAGGCCTAGGGATCATAGCAAAGATAAATGCGAAGATGTGGCATCAAATGATGTAGTCCAAGGTATCCGGGGATAAAAGATATGAGAAAATTCATAAATTTACTTGAATGTATCGATACATGGTCCTCATGTATCGATACAATGCTCCAACACGCCAAAAATTTGAAATGTCCCCATTTGTATCAAAACAACATGTAGATGTATCAATACATAAGCCTCTGTATCGATACAGGACATCATGTATCGATACTAGACCATGCCAGGATGAAAACATGCATGCTGTAAAGGAATGTATCAATACATATCAACATGTATCGATATAGTGGTTTATAGTATCGATACAAAGGTTCATAGTATCGATACAATGTTCATTGTATCGATGCACACAAGGTTTTTGGACCAAATGTATCGATACATTTATGCAATGTATCAATAAATGCATGTTATTTTCACAATCCGAGCATTTTTGACTCATCCACCATTGATCCAAAACTCGATTTTAACTCATTTCTTTGTATAAGGAAAGATTAAAACACATATCAGATTACGAATTTAGACTTTTCAATTAATATAAGATCTTTTTGAAGTCTAAATTGGATCAAAAAAGGGTCAACATCACATGATCACCCTACTCCTTAGCTTGTTAACCAAT